>NW_019775434.1:152098-191155 GCF_001039355.2 Lingula anatina
TTATTTACATATCATGTAAGTCTGTATTGGGAGGAATCAATTCTTGAAATCAGTCACCAAATGACCCTACATATGACAGCCCTTTTGTGTACTAGCTTTTCTACAGTAACTAATATTTCATTACATGTTGATTACATTATTTCTTAAAACAATTCGAATAGTAAATAAGTTCACCTTAAATCAGCAACTATCTATGCTTTGAGATCTAGAACTTGTCATCCTGTGTACTGCAACTAAACCCTGCCGATTCTGTACACGGCTACATAAATATCAGAGCCAAGGCATAACAATTGTATTAACATAATATTATAGTTAGTCTATAACTAATAAATCAATGTTCACGTTCAGTTTCTTACTTCTCATACTAAGATTCTGATTTAACTCTTGAAATTTTACATTCAAAAAAGCCCACTGCACACCTATTGCTGTAACTAATAATTCCATAAACAATTTTCCAACTGTCCAGTGGCTTGAGTTATTTAATAAAACCCAATCTTAAATTCTGGTCCAAATAACTCCTGTTATTCCTATTATAACATAGAGCAGCTCACTTTCCAATGTTTGAAGTTATTTTGCTTCCTTTAAGAGATTTTGTTGACAATGTTGCTAATCACCAAAATTAACCAGTCTATCTTGAGCATCTTGCTCAGAAGATGAGGCTATCCAGGTGAATAGCCTCTGTCCAGGTAATGTACTTGCCCCCCTCCCAACCTACAGACTTGGAAATTGAAGAAAAATTACTGCCTTATTCTTAGTGCATAACACAGCCCACAAAATTCTCTAAATTGAATGCCACAGGTTTTCATCCACTACTCCTGATGTACTACCAGAGTATTCTGAGAGCTGCTTCCTGGAGAATCATCCGAAGTAGTGAACTCAACTTTGTACATCTCGCCGTTTATTTCGATGTAATCTCCAGAAGACAGATTCATCAGCTGTTCAGCAGAAAGCTGAATGTCTGAGGCAGCATCTCCAATGATGGTTTTCCCTCCCTGCGCCCCGCCAGTCACTGACACAGCAGTCACGACTAGAGGATCAGAGAGGCGATACCGCCTCCGAATATTGTACCACCAGCTGGAGCAAGCGCATTTGTATAGACCCCCACATACACAAAAGAAGGGACACAGCCACCAGTCTTATGCTTGACAAGCTGTAAAAATGCAATCAACAAGAATTTTCAAAATATGCAAAAAAATATATATAACTTAAAATGGTACAATCAAAGTTAAGGTNAGTGGCTGCAGGCATAGTTGGGACATTGTCTACCATAGGGGGAGCAGCACTCAGGGTGCCATCAGACTCAATGACCACATCCCCTGCCAGAGCCTGGAGACCCTGGATTGCTTCCACTGCCTCGTGGTGGACCACATTACTATCATAGGGTGACAAGGAGACGAACTGGCTCACAGTATGGCTATTTCTTCCTAGGATATTTGGAGAGTTGCTAATAACACCTGACACTTTCTGCTTACTCATGAGCGATCGGGCTAGGTCAGTCAGTTTGACACTCTTCTCTTTATTGGTAATAGGGTCTCTTTCAATGGCAACATTTTCCCCTGAAGTGCCTTCTTCATCTCTTTGGACTATGGTGATACAGCTGGAGTCATCCACCACACAGCTTGCAGTACCATCTTTCTTCAGAAATATAGAGATCTTGTGTTTCTTCTTCATGTGGTTGAACAAATTCCTGCGTTGCTTGTTGCGGTACTCGCACAACATGCAGGCATACGAGGTGTAGGGGTCATCATCTTCTTCTGTATCCATTACATTGTGTTTGCGCATGTGAATGAGAAGATTGTTCTTCTTGGAAGTTCTGAAATCACATATGACACAGGAATACACGCCTTCTTCATCCTGGGGGTGAACCTCCCCATGCATGGAGTGGACATGCTTGTACAAGTTTAACAGCTTGGCAAAGCTCATGGTGCAGTAGCTGCAAGCAAAAAGCTTATCAGCATTACTGTAGTCTGGAGGGTCGTACTTCTTGCGTGGCTTGCCATCGAGACTGGCATTCAAATCTGGCTTGGCTTCAAGGCTGTCTGGTGGGACCTCATTCACTGTCTCCACCTGGGGTTTGATTTTATCACTAGTGGCCTGTGTTTCTGCCTGTTGATCTACTTGTGTTTCTGCCTGCATTTCTGCCTGTGTTTCTGCTTGTGTTTCTGCCTGTTGATCTGCTTGTGTTTTTGCCTGTGGATCTGCTTGCAGATCTGCTTGTGGATCTAATTGTGGAGCTGCTTGCAGATCTGCTTGTGGATCTGAAGCAGAGGGCTGCTGGCTCTGGCTAGGATCAAGTTCTAATCCACTGATTGACTTCTTCCTAGATTTCACTGCTACACTGATGTTGTGCTTAGACCGCATGTGGCGATACACATGTTCTCGCTGAGTGGCACGATACTCACACAACCCACAGGCGTAAGGTTTCTCCTTGGTGTGAGTCAACTCATGGCGAAACAAACGGCTTTGTGCTTCAGTAACAAAGGAGCAATGGGAACAGTAGAATTTCAGCTCTGGGCCTTTCTTGTGAAATTTCATATGCTGCTTTAAATCTTTCCTTTTACTGGTGGTGAAATTACATATGTGACAGATGAAAGTGCCTTCCACTTCGTCCTTTGCCTCGTGCCTGCGTTTGATGTGCTGTTTCAGGTCGGGGTTCTCGTTAGCACAGGTGTAATCACAGTACGGGCAGGTGACTTTCTTTTCCTGAAAGAAAGCAAATAACTATAATTTATCACTCTATTCTTCTGTGCACATTTTTTCAAGATCCTTTTATAGTCTAAAAATCAAAGAATAGTTGAAATCTATAGCCATCTCCTTAAACAAAGTAGTGAAGATTACTTTCAACACACATAAAACATGTTTTGTGCACTTAAATTTTTTTATTCTATCACCTTTAATATTGAAATTGCACTATACTGTAAAATTTTTTCTACTTCCAACTTATGATTGCTTTTACTCAAATCATTAAGTATATATTCTTTACAATAACTGGCAAACATTTAACACCAGCAACAACAGTGATCAAGAGCAATATTTAAACAAACGGCAAAATAGGTGTTTCATTGCCTCTTGTATAATATCATTATGATGATTATCAAGTGCATGGTTTCTACATGTCATGCCTCATAGGTAGAAACACATGTTCAGTCCCTTTAGAAACACTTTACATTTTGATCATTTAAACACTGAAAGTTATAACATTACCTCATGCCTGTACTTGATGTGTCTCTCTAAGTGGATCTTCTGCCTGAAAGCCAGGCCACACTGCGTACACTTAAAATTCCTCTCATTAGTGTGCTGGGACATGTGGCGCTTCAGGTTGCTGCTGGTGGATGTCTTGTAGTTGCAGTGCTGGCAGACATGGGGCCGGGAGGCTACAGATTAAATGAATGAATATAACTGACATTGCATGAATGTAAGTACTGTAGAAAGTAATCACCGTATAACAATATTTCATAATATGTTCTGTCATTCTTCTTTAAGATACACTACACATTCTTATGCATAAACGACCAAGCAAAACTTACTCATATGTATTTTCCTGTGCTTGTAATAATTGGTCTTCTTGTTTGTGATATAATCACATTCTTGACATTTGTACATAAACATCCCATCCTTCAGTACCACATCCACATACACTGTGGTGTTCTAGAATAATGACAAGTATATTGAATTAGAACAGATATGTTCATATACCAGGGTTTTCCCAGGATTGGAGGTACAGGCTGTCCAAAATTACCATCTGTAATTTCTTACAAAATTTCAGGGAGTCCAAGTATGCCTGAAGCCATCATATTTCCAAAAAATCTATAAGCCGTCCAGCCGTCTTTGAAAATTTATATAGACCATCCACTGATGCTGGTGGCCATCCAAATGATGGCTGGACAGTTTGCTGGGAAAACCCTTGTCATCAACACAATGAGTAATCTTAGCCTTAAACTAACAAGGAGTGGTGTTTCTCTCCATGTCCACATTTACATGCCTCTTACACATAAACCTTTTTTGTCAGCTTTATTAGAACTTTTGACTGATAAAAACTTTTACATTATTTGGTTAATAAAATATGGCTTCATATTGAAAGACATGCCCTTTACTAACCTCCAACTCTTCTCCTGTCTCTTCCACCACCCCAGACCCCCCTTCCTTCCCCTGCTGCAGGCTGCTAGGCTTCACTATCACAATGTTGGGCCCCTTGCCAGCAGGCTGCATAATACGCGTCCCTTCAAAGGTCTCTACAATTGTTGCTGTTGCTGTCGTTGTTGCTGTCGTTGTTGTTGTAACAGGCACAGGGACATCAAGCTTCACACTGCTGTTTCCATAACTGTGGTCATTGGAATTTGATGGTTCACCTTTATGGGGTTCCACCAGTAATACTACTGAATTGTCAGCAGCGGCTCCATTGCTGGGCTCTGTTGAGAAGAGCACAAAATCAATGAAGTCACGTAAAGTAGATTTATGCCAAATAGGTAAATATACTGTATACACTATGGAAGAAAACAAGCTTAAATAGATCCCAAAACGTATCTTCAGATTTTTTCCGCATTAACTTTTTATTTACATAGATAACCCTTATTACTTATATTGGAGTTGCCAGCCTTTATATGCAATTAATAATGGACTTTGTTTTATCTTGTTTAAATTTAATTTTTTTTTTAATTAAATTTTGTTAGGATTTTAATTTAGTTAGGATATTAATTCTTTATATACCAAGATTAAAGCAAGTTTAAGATTTTCAAAGTAGAGCTGCTTGTGTTTCCTCATCTTCCTATAAATAAATCTAAAATCAGGAATTGCCAGACAGACCTCGAACTTCTGAATTCAAGTGCATTACACCCAGTTGTAACATTATGTAATACTGTAATAAAACTCAGTACAAGCTCTGTTCTGACCTATCAAACCTACCTAGAAGCTCCTGCTGAGGGTTCTCCTCTGCCACCCCCTCTTGCTGCACTGGAGCATTCCCTGTGATAGAACTGAGCACATCAGACAGTTCCTGCAATATGGCTGCCGTCTCAGCTGTCTGCTGCTCCATACTTATGGCCTCTGCTGCTTTGTCAACATCTTCTGGCTGAGCAGTTACTGAGACTTCTTGGACTTCTGCAGTATTTTCTGTCTGAGTGAGGGCCTCAGTTTCATCTTTTTTTGAGTCTTCTGGTTTAAATAGAATTTTTTTTTCAAAATAATTGTGAATGACTTAGGAAGATCCCTGTTGCTTTTCATTTAATTAACTACTATAACTTATATTTATTCAAAACATTAGTTTGTTTATTAATGTCACAATTTCCCTAATTTATCTCATAACATGAAATTTCCCAATACCACCTTATTTTATAAAGAGAAGACCCAATTGTTTATCTGTATCTTTAGATCACATTAACTGCAATATTAAAATGTACCTATCATCTTGACATGTATTTCCACAGTATCTACTACAGCACTAGGAACTGGTTCAACAGGAACACTTGCCAAAGCATCAACAGCCTGGTCACCTTTAGCAACAGACATCTCTTTTTTCCTAGAAAGAGATCATTCCAACGGTAGTTGAATGTTTTTTAATACTAAACATTTTAGAGAGAAACCTTTAACAAAAAAATTCAAAATTTATAAAATCAATAAACAATTTTTTTAATTAAAATTTAAATAAATACTGAAGTATTTACAGCAGAGAGAACATTTTTTTTTCTTTTGCTTTTATGAATGAAATATCATACAGGGAATTATCTTTTTTTACCTTCCTCCTCTTGCCATTCCTTCTTTGGTTTCTGGCGACTTTGCATCTTGGGCTGAAATTAAATAGATTTAAAAGTATTTTCATTTATATTACAAACCTTTAATTGCAAATTACGTTACTTCAATGGTCCACTAAAAAATTTCATCTATGCAAACATTTGGCTTCACTGAAGAACATAAAAACTAGGAAGAAATTATGAAAAATAATGTGTAACTTGATTATATAAATACCTGTTGTTGGTTTCTTTGCTGATTGCTGTGTAATTAACTCCACCTCCATGTCTTGGAATCTCTTACTCAAGACCCTTTTCCTGGAGGTCCTCCTCAGAGGGGATCCCAATGTATCAGACAAATCAGTTGAGTTTGAAGTTTCCATAGGCAAGGTTTTGGGAACCTGAGTTTGCATCTTACACTCATCTGTCTCTGTTAGAGGCTCCGTCTTTGCAGCTGACTTTTGGTTTGTGTCTGTCTGTTGCTCAGCTTGTTTCTGAACAGCATTTGACTTATCAGGCTTTTTGACAGGGCTGTTTCTTGTCTTTGGTGCTGTTACTTTTGCTTCCCTTGTGGTAGTTGCCTGTGCTCCAGATGTTGTGTTTCTTTTTGAGGATCTAAGAATAGTATAATAAATAAAAGCCAAATACTAGAAACTTAAACATCAAAAAGTGCAATTATCACCAATTTTTTGTTTTTGTAAATACAAAAGCACAGCGTAATAAATATAACATTGCAATAAAATTACCTTCCAACTTCAATTTTAGCCTGGTCACATTCTTTCTCAGACTTAACATCTTCCACAGACTTATGTCTTGTGCTTCTGGTGGGAGTCACAGCAACTTTCCCTACTTTAGTTCTTTTACTTGGAGGTGATGAAGTCTTGACATCTTCGACAGTTGAAGCACTGGCGGAACCCCGCTTTGACCTGGTTGTCATTGACATGGTTGTGGGCAAATGTCAGCCAATGCCTATATTAAAACAAAATGAACACATTATGATAATTCCTGTGACAGCACAATGTAACAAAAAAAATGATACAAGATTATGCTCTAACCTTCTGGCCAAAATATTAGAATAAAGACCTTTGAACATATTTACATGAATCATATCCTTCATTTATCTACCATTATCCACAGAAGTAGAGAAAACAAAACATGTAGGAGGGCGTAACATAAACGGGATATCAGTAGCACACCTTAACCACCAGATTATATCTGGTTTGATGAATTTTCTACAATTAATTAAACAAATATTAGAGGATTAAAATGAATTAAGTTTTAAGAAATAATCCATCAATGGATAAAGCAACGCGAACTGTTCTATTTGTCGATAACCTTGATCAACTGTGGCTCTCTGCAAACTCCCAGTTACGCACTCTAGGAATTCAAGCATTCGGCAGTTTATCCGTTGCTTAAGGACCTTGCACGGAATGCCTACACCTAAAATGATTGCTTTACAACCTTTTCAATTACTCGGTTTTAAGATTCTCTCCATCTAGGAGGTAAGAAAACATCGAATTCCATTTGTGATCTCCAGTGCATAAGAAGGCAATCTGTAAGCTTACCTTTGATCACGTCATGTACAGTCGTCCTTGGCTATCTTCAACACTGAAAGCGTGTCAGCAGTGGTTTTCCGGGTCAAAATATTCTTTTAATTCGCTGTTTTAAACCAAAAGTTGCCTTCATCAAGAAAAATACAATATGTCTTCCAATGCACGCGCTTGGAAGTACATCTTGATTGGTCAAATTTGTCAGTCCCTGGGAAGGCGGGAGAAGGTTTTCTTGGTATTTTATGAATAATTAACAAATTGTTTTCATTTTTGTATTCAACAGATATAAAAACCATGTATCTGCACCAATGACTTATCTAGTATTGCCAAAAAAGCCCAAAAATATCAGACCAACTTTCACAAAAGCCATCCAATCATTGAGCAGAACGAATTTAAGCCCGATTATTTACACCTTTACTTTGACCTACTTTTGATTCGCCGTGAAGCAGGTACCTGTTGCGTCGTGGTGTTGCGGACGGAATGTGATCTCAACATACTTTAAAGGTAAACAGATGGATTGTTTTGAAAAAGAAGTTCGCAGTTATAGCTTGTAATATATTTTGTATTTTTTTAATGTTAACATCGATGGCCTGTGTGTATTTTTATCGCATTTTAAGATAATTTTTATTACTCCAAATTATCTTTTTGTCCGACACTGGCTGCATGCACTGTTAGACTTGAGTAGCGCAGCATGGTTGGGTATACAAAAAATAACAAGCAGTGAAGTAGTATTGAGCTGGTGCTCGACATGCTTTGAAAATTGCACACTTGGAATTTTATAGTTAATCTTTTAAGGCAAATAAATTAAAGATATTTGATTATTATTATTATTATTATTATTAATTTATTTTCAATTATTTCCAAATTGAAATAAAATAAGTTTGATGCTTGATCATTCTTCAATTTGAAGTCCTTTGCAAGACTTTGTTAAGCTTTATGTAAAATACTTGTAATGAAAATTTCAAAAACGGAGATAATGCTCAGAGCATGTAATATGCTGACAAGAAATGTTGATGAAATTGGAGGGTTCAACTGTCTTATGATGCGAAGATTGCCATCAGATAACAAACAATGTGGGAAAATACACTTCTGAAAGCATGATAATATTATTATTTTTTATACAAACAATTTCATTTATTTTTAGTGAAGTTTCATTAGTTCATTGTATATAACCTATTCATATAATTTTGTGTTAGATTAAAAGACTTTTAAGTAGGCATTATAATTAGCTTTCATTTTATCTCGTTGGTTTTTTCTGTGGATTAGATTTTTACTGTGTATTGTTTAGGCAATCTGCAAAAAATGGGCAATTACTTTTCTGTAAGAGACATGTTTATGTTCCTATTGATTTTTTCTTGTTGGTATGCATTCAGTGCACTGACTTATATATAAATTCTGAGTTTTTTTTTTTTTTGTTCCAGGTTCGCCACAAACAACAAAATGGAAGTGCTGCATCACAGTTCTGTTTTCACTGTAGCTGCTTTCACAGTGTTATGTCTCTCTGGTTGGGGGATCAGTGCCCTGCCCAACCTCACCTGTCCCAAGGACCTGCCACAGGGGTGCTCATGTAACGACACCACAGCCACATTTACTTGCCGAAACACAAAATTTCAAAATGCCGATGTTCTAAAACAAGTGCCACTGAATGCAAGGACAGTTGTGTTCACTGGGAACAACATCCAAGAGCTTCCTATCAACGTAGTGGGAAACTGCTCCCATGACAGCACACTGCAGCATAAGAACTTAACCAGTCTGGATCTTTCCAATAACAGCATCAGAGTGATACCAGGCCAGTCATTCCATTGCATTCCTAATCTAAGAATCCTCACATTGAATGAAAACAACTGGATGCTGGACAACCACACGCGGGTGTTCAGCAATTTGGGCAGTTTAGAGACTTTGAACTTAAGGAATGCATTGCAGGATAATCCTAGCACACAGTATATGACTTTCATGCGTTTTATTTTGACTGATAGTAATATAATTCAGTTGAAATACTTGGATTTATCCAAGAATGAGATAGAAATTTTTCCCATTAATGCACAGGATATGTTGTGCAAGATCCCGAATCTCCAGTGGTTGGATCTGTCTAACAACAAGATTGGCTCAATAGGCACAATGAACCTGAATGTGACCTGCTCTAGCAAACTGAAACATCTTAATCTGACTCAGAATAATATCTCAGTGTTGAAGTCAGAATTCCTGACTGCTCTGAAAAAACTGCAGCTCACCAATGTATATCTTGGTAACAATCCATTTCTCTGTGATTGTGACTTACAGGATTTCTATAATTGGCTGAAGGTGAGTAACAGCAGTCACTTCGTTATTGACAAACAAACACTCCAATGTGAATTACCAATACAACTGGCTGATCACAAGATTTTAGATCTGACCCAGGGTGAACTGGTCTGCTCAGAGGACTTCCCTCAGAAGTCACTGCCTGGCTCCTATGTGGCACTTAGTGTGGTCTGTGGCATCCTGGGCGTACTGACACTAGCCGTTATCTACATGAACAGACACAAGGTCCAGGCATGCATGAAAAGGATGACCAAGCCATTCAGACTTACAGAAGACACCCACATCGGCTACGCAGCAGTGCAGACCTCTCAGACAGGACAGGTGTGATTGAGATATAGACAGTGTTGACTGTTCTCTTGCAGATTTCCTGTACATCTCAAAATATATGTAAAAGAGTATTTTATTTGTAATGAGGATAGATGTCATTGTGATATATATATATATACCTTAACTGTTAAAGCTAAATTTTAAAAGGTGGTGATGTTTTTTAAAACAGCATTTAAAACTGGAGTCTGCACCCTCTCTTTGAGTAGTTCCATCGTTTTTTATGTCAATTTAATGCATGCTCTATGTTTTTACTTGTCCAATGTAGATGTATAAAATATAGCATTTCAGTATTGAGGGTTAGAGCACTGCAATGAATTCTAATGGAACCTTGAATGGTATCTATTTGGTGATTGACATTTTTCAATAATTGGCTATTTGACTATTACCCATGATCATTTCATTATCTCAATCACATTTCTATCAACTAGTATTATTGAATCATTTTCATTGTGTACTTATGTGCCTATTTCTCAGAAAATTGCCATTTTGATATATTTGTCTGTGTCTAATAATCATGTTATTAGATGCCAGTCCTGAGTTTTATATTCTTGCAGATTATCGGCTGTTGGGGTCAACTAGCCTACTCTATGTACAGTACTTAAAACCATCGCCTTCCTTTTATTCATAGTTACCAATTACAATCAGTTATTTTTTCATTGGTATTTCTGCCATCTTACAAGAAAGTATCTGGATTAGATTGACACCAGATTGGGTACCATATAGATTGGAGTCTGTAAAAGGCAAGGTTTCAGTTTTTAAATGAACCTGGCAGCTGTATTGGGCTCTAAAACTTGGGGGGAAAAACATCCCTAATCTTAATTCAGAGTACAGGGTTGTCGTGATATTACCCTTCGCAACTATTGATTCTCAGTCATACTTTATAGTAGCTCATAAGAACAAGGCTAAAGAAATTGTCCTTAATTAATAAGTAAGGTTATGCCCTATCTGATGTCTTGGCAATAGACATTTACAGCTTGTAATTTTCTTTTCCTTTCATGCAAGCTCCAATACATGTGTGAAAATCTCTATATGCCATTGAGGTGTTTTATCATTATCATTTTTTATGCTGAGAAGTGTTGTGGTACATTTGTATTTATCACAGAGATTTGTGTTGATGAGGATTTTGCATGGCACTGTGTGTGTTGATTGTATTGCAAGGTGGAGAAAAACCTTTAAATCATGAATAATGTACATGTAGATAAATGTGCTGTTTTGGAATACAGAGATGCTGTGATTTTTATGTATTGATTTGAAATCTACCTTTATATATATGTATATATATATATACATGCTTTAATGTTAAGAAATATAATTGTTATTGTCATGGTTAATGTAGATTAGTGTAAATATGCTGTTCTTAACCAAAAATATTAACTTATGACTTTATAAGCAACATTTTAACCTTTTTATTTAATGGGAGGGGTTAAAAGTATTATAAATGCATTTGTCACTTGTTTGAGTATTGAGCCATCAGAAGTATTTAAACATGAATCCTGTTAGATCAATCCATCTTTAGATCACAACTGACATGTTTTGAGAATGAAGAGTAAAATTTTTAGAAAGATCTCTGTAGTTTTTTCATCAAAGACTAATATTATAGCTATTATCTTTGTCCAATTCCTTGATTGGTCAATTGGCATCACATCCCAAGTTGAAAAGATGCTGAATTGAAGGATATGATAGTTTAGACAGTAATCAGCATTATGGGAATGTTTATATTTTACCATTCAGTGCTTGTATCGTGCCCCTGTGCACACTCCAGGCAAATGATAAATACCCAACAGATAACATTCAAATGCATGAAGTAGGATAGCATAATATCAAGCAACTTTGGGGATATTATCTTTTTCATTGGTTGATGGAAAATACCACGGAACAATTGTAATCTGTGTTTAGGGAATAATGGGAAGTTAGAAATTCATGAAACAGTAGCTAATCACATAGTACCATATCTGCCCCATGAGACTAATATGTCAATATAAGATAATTGTGTAATCATGTTGCAGTTGTTGGAATACTTAAGAGGACAAAAAAAGATTAAGCAGAAGTAGCTATAGAGAAATTGACAACAGCATTGCAAATATGCAAAGCGTAGTTCTGTAGTTATACATTTTTTTTTCAATAGCAAAAATGAAAAATGTTATTTTGTATATAAGTGTATGGCACACCATGTATTCAAGAGTGACTTTTAATTGTTTTGTTATGCATTGTTTGGTGTAATAGGACATTTTACTTTCATTTTTGCTTTAGAATTTGTGAAGCACAAGATCTTTAAAAGACAATATATTTACTCCAATGTTGCTTGTCTTCCTTTAAGAATAAACTGAATGCTAATTTTTTATTAATTCATGGTTTGTCTGATCTTGTGTTATGTTTGTTCTTTTTACGGTGTCTTTTGTATATTTCTGTCCTTGAACCCCCTACCTCAGTCTTTTTACGGTCATCTCTTCTCATTTGTTATCACATGATAATAAAACTACAATACACTAGAACTTATTACACAAACTCAACAAATACAAACAAGAACCCCAGTAAATGATAACAAAACATTCCTGTATTGTAGCTTAACGTCATAATTTGAGCTTGGATTTAAAGATAACATTATTGTTGACTAATGCACCTAAAGCTTTAGAATGTATGTGGGAGCGTGTCCACATCACTGATTAAAAATCACTTTGCAGTCTGAACTCATTCTGCTGCAGGTTAATATGTATTGCTCATATTCTAATCTGCTCACTGGCAAATGTATTTGGGATAGGCATTGATCTTCACAAATTAATTGCGTGATACATATCAATTCATAATAGGTTTTAAAAAAATGAGTACATTTGAAATCTTAATGAGTTTCATCCATTTTCTGCTTTTGATAAATTCAGTGTGTTTTCTGATCAATGTTTTAGTACAAACACATTCTTTTTGCAAAAATCATAAAAATAAGTAATGCTCAAGTAATCCAACAGTTTTTATTTTATCATAAATTTCATTAGCTTGAGGAAACTACCCTGGTAATGTGTGGGTTAGAAAATGCTCTGAGCTATCTTTGCATGTCACTTATGCTTGACAAAAAGCATCAACTAGTTGAAAGTTAATGGTTCATAAGTCCCAAGTGTACTGTATTCTCCAGATCGCCTCCTAACAGGGCATTTTCCTTTTAACTGTTTGCTTTACTATAGCCTCTTCTGCAAGTCAAACATGGTTATCTAATGTATTTGTACATCATACAACTGTCAGACATGTCCTAACCTCTTCTGCAGGTTCTACACCCAAAGCTTCCAAAATATATACACAATAGCCTTTTCCCTCAATGTACAAAAGCGCCATTACATTTCAATGAAAAAGCTACCTGTGTCAAATAAATTGTGAATTATGTCAACATCCAGTCAGTGCAGGTTATGTATTCAAATATTTTTGAACATGAAAACAGCTTGCTGTTATCTTTACTTTGGTATATTATAACAGGCTTGTTGTGACAGGCAGACATATGTGAAGTTTCATTATTTCACCCTGCAAAAGAGAGTAAACGGGCAACAAGAGCTGGTAATATTTGCAGTAGAACACCTGGAACCAATAATAATATTGCAAATAGCAGTGATAGGTGAGATAAAGTGGATAGTAAATGGGCAGAGGAACTGTATCTAAGATGTATTCACAGTGAAGTTCTTACACACACTGACACTTACAAGCTGAGTGTCAGACGGCACATGGTGTACAGACGTCACTACACATTCCACACTGGAAAGTGCACCCCCTCTTCTCATAAAGAAACTCCAACACAGTAGTTGATTATTTTATTTACAGACCATAAGTATGCACCCCTCGTAAAGATGTAATCTTGAATCGATGAAAAGAAACCACAATTACCAAGGGCAAGTATGTTTTATCTTAGACTATGAAAAATGAAGCTACTATGGAATATAATGTTTTTTTTTTATATTGGCCCAGTACATATTGCTGAAGAATGTCTGCAAGCTGGTTAAGGGGCAGCTCTTGTACATTGCCGTGTAATTGAGGGTAATTTTGGAGACAGTAAAGCAAAATAATAGAATAAATATATACAATGGTGATTCATATGCAGCTTTACACATCTGTTGGTTGCAAATATCAATCACAAAGTCTGCCCACATCAAACTGATTTTTCATTATTAATAACCATATTGCAGCAAAATAAATTTGCAGCCATGTTATTTGCAAGTCAACTCAGACATGGAATTGGAGACTAGTGCCAGGTTAAAAACAGGTTACATCATTTCAATATAATTTTGCATCCTTGTTCACCACCCAAAAGTCTTGCAAATACCTTGCTCAATAGATTATCTTGGCAAATTAATTTTGTATTCAGGGAATATTTGTGATATAAATGTAAGTAATGTACTTTCGTGACATCAAAATTATAATGTGATTTTAGGACCACATAAAAAGGTCATGAGACCACAGAACCATATTTTTTGCACATTCATCTTCAGTAAAACTGCATCATTGGGGCAGGGTATTACAAAAGCATAACTTGTGAAACTTTTACTTATACCTTTATCCTCACAATGGCTATGTTATGTGTGAAACAATCAAGCAAAAGGTTTGCAATACTGGTAAGCACATGATAAATGTCACAATAAAAATCATTACTGCAGCCAATTTGAAGAAAAACTTCCTTTTCATGTTTAGAAATTCAGATGAATACAGCTACCCAAAATTTTTTCCATAAATTGCTGTTGGAAACTTAAAGTGACCACTACCAATCTCAATTTACATTTAAGGCCCATGATTTACACCATAGAGATTAATGGAAAAGTTTTCAAGTCGGGATACTTGGAACTTCATTCGTACAACTATTAGTAAGTAGCATCAATTTATTTGCAACCAGTAGTAAAAGATGTTATATTCAACATAAGTACCTCCTTGGTATAACAAATAACAATGAATATTATTGTTGAACGTCCAGGACCATCAAATTATTGAAGTGAAAAACAAATCCATCCAAGTTTTAATTCATGTACAAATGTTTGGATTTATTTCATTGTTTTTCCCAAGTATACAGATTTCAATTCTAATATTAAACTTCTTCACAAAATGGAAGAACCAATACCAGTTTTGTTGATATTTTGCCCATTAATCTTCTTTAAAAATTTTAACTACACACAACCTCAGGTAATATTAGTTGCAGTAGTCAAATATTCATCTCTACCAATTAGTAGCACACAATATTTGTCATGAAACCACTGGCTACATTTATAGCTTAGTAAATCATGATTATGAAAACTATTTTATACACCGGCTGTTGCAACAGTGTGCTATCATTATTTCGTCATTTAGAGATGTAAATTCTTGCATAAATGGTGGGAAAAACAATCCATTCTCATAAGCTCTGTGCCTCAAAAGTATTATATTTGCCTGAGGCACTTGCTTTGAAATGACAATTACCATAGAAATAACTGTACAAAATATTGTAAATACTGCAAATGGGAATGCATCGAGTTTAAAAATCCAATTTCACGTCCAATTCAAATCTAAGGCATGATGAGTGACCCAGAAAAGAAATGAACCAACTATTTCTGTTTAATATAAGCATATTACTATATATTAATTAACACTTCACTGAGCATATGGAATTTGGAAGCATAATTTATATAAATATGTAACGATACAATAATCTGTAAATGAAAATATTTTATCTTAGCTGGTAAAGCAGTTAATCTGTAAAGTTCAATTCTAATTTACCTCTACAGTTACTTGGATTGAGTAGCTTTTTGAAATTTATAAAAATGGTTGGCTGCTGTAATTGTTTCCATTTGTTGCTTTGTAATAATACACAGCATATCTGTCCAGTTTGATCAGCAATGGAATAAAGTGGTTTCCCTTAAAATATTATTTACAAAATGTATATTTTTTTATTCCTGAAGTTCCACATAATTTGCTGGAAAAAGTCCAGATTTGCCATTAAACTCTCCTTTCCACCATCCTTCATCAATCTGAAATGTAAAAATAACCACATACAAAACAATATACTGAATACCAAACCAATGTTACATCATCTTACTAATTTACAGAACAAAATTAATAAATCAATGTTTTTCCACTGTTTTCTTGCCATAATAAAGGATTCAATATCTACTATAATGATTAAAAATTTCTTGACTGTAATTATCTACATTACCTTCTTTGGTTTATGACTTTCAAATACCAATGGTCTTGCTCATACTTAACTAACTACTTCATTCATAAAATGAAAAGTCTTATCTTTTAATATGTGCATATGCAAAACTAAGTTAAGATATCATTTCTTGTATTCATTACTTACCATTTCAATATTTGTAATAATATCATCTGGATCAAATGTTAGTTCATCATCATCCGCTGTAATAGAAAAGACAATTTTGTCAATCTAATTGTTGACATATTGTTGCAAACATGTAACAAGAAATACATAATTTCAGTTATGGGTCTTCCACAAAAAGACTGAGTCGCATAAATTTGTATAATATTTCTGTTCTATAATCATATCACTTCAATTACTGTTAATATATTTCCACATTGGAGGGTACCATAGTACAAACCAACAAATATAATGGGGCATGTCAGAATAATGAAAATATAACACAAAATGTGTGCATCATTGAGAGTAACTTTTTTGTGAAATGACCATTATATGATTGTATCTAAATAGAATGCTAAATTGATTAAATACATGCAGTATCATTCAAATTACCTGCTTGGTAATCATACAATGCAACAGCTGTGCGACCCTTCCCAGCTGCACTTGGCACATTGTCTGGTGGTGCTTCGTAATTGTTGTCTTCTTCCTCTTCTTCCTGATAGACAGGTTCTGGCTCTCGTTTCTGGGGTACTTCTTCAGCCTCGTTGTACACTGGCTCTGGCTCGTAGCTGGGCTGCCCTGCCTCTTGGTATTCCGACTCTTCTGGTTCATAACTGGGTTGCTGGACAGGTTCTGGTTCATACACAGGTTCTGGGGCTTCCTCTTCTTCTGGCTCTTCCATTGGTGGCTCCTGTTGTTGTTCTTGCTCGCGTCTCCTTGCCTCCTCTTCTCGTTCTCTTGCTCGCCTTTCCTATGGTAAAAAACAACACAATAAAGGTTTCTTTCAATTCGTTGTATATATTTTAAATACTGCTCACCCAACCCCCGTCAAAGTACCAAGAAAATGTCAAATATTTAAACCAAGTATGAAGATGAAAAGGAAATTACCATGAACAATAAATAACAGTTGACAAATGAATCTGTTCACCAGTTCTAACATCAACTACCAATCTTGATTACTGATATCTGCAGTCAGGCTGACATCCAGCGGATATACACTGCCTACTGTGACAGTTTTAACATTAAAATGACCATGACAGAATTTTTATTAATTACATGTAAATTACATATTCCATGAAGATGAATTATTATTTATTACTTAAAATGAAGATGTTCTTTAAGTTGGAGCTGTGGTTTAAAAACATTTTCCTTAACCCCTGGTAGCAGTTGAAGCTTTCAAAGACAATTACAACTGCCTTATAACAACATTTTGTTTCTGTTATACATAAAGAACCCACCTCCTCTTTTTTCTTTTGTTCCTCTCTTTCCCTCGCTTCCCTTGCCTCTCTTCTTGCTCTCTCTTCTTCTGCTCTTTTCCTAGACTCTTCATCATTTTGTTTAGCTAGATTTTCAAATCTAGCTTTAAGACTTTTAGCACCATCTGAACCTAATAAACAACAACAACTGTCATTCATTTCTCTTTATATCTTTAAATGTCATCACATATACTGCAAATAAGTTACATAATATACAACTGGTGTAACAGTGAAGCTCTAGATACTTTTTATTGGCTTAAATGCCTTTTATGATGGTGCCAAAAAAATCAACATCCCCAAAAAAATACCAGCTACATTATTTCAACTTACTCCCAGTTCCTTTCTGTTTCTGATACCCAGAAGTTGGTCCTTTCATATCTTCAAAGGATCCAGCAGACTGAAATCAAAATACACACCATACAGATTATCAAACATATTCAAAGACTAAATCATAATGCAAGCACAAAATACACAAACACACTTTACATGTAAACCATAAAATAACCCACATTCGTTCATTCATGATATTTATAACATGGCATTGCATTACATAGAATTTATGCAGTCACAAAGTAACCACAAACCTGATCTTTTCTGTCTGCCTGCACTCCAAATTTGCCCCCATAGCCTTGTTTAGCCTCAGTTTGCGATGGATGCAATTCTGTTTTACTGACATCATCAAAACCCTTGGCAGACTTATCTTGTCTATCTGTCTGGACTCCATATTTACCCCCAAATCCAGTGGAATAATCTACACAAAATTACAAAAAAATGTCTGTTTTCATCGTATATAACCAACATAAGAACAGTTATCCTGAAATACATATTTTTTTCAAAATAATATTTTTTAAATCAAAAAATGAAAATTTCTTTCATATGCATAAATGATATTAGTTGCACTTGAAAATCAGAAAAAAAATATCAAAAATACTCCATAAAACATCATTTCATTTGTGTTCAGAGTTTTGTAGAACATCTTCACCATTCATTCATTGATTTTCATACCCTTCTGAGAGGCATGCTGTGCAAGTTTCTCTTGATGCTCATAACCCAGAGCCGATGCATCAACCCTGTCTTTTTGGATGCCATATTTACCACCAAAACCTGTTGCATAATCTGTAATCCAAACAATTATCTTTACAGATCAAAAGGGCAAATCATAATTCAATAATCAGGATGAGGATTCATTAATTTATTGCCACTATTTTCTGCTGCCAATCATTTCATTTGCCACATGACTATAATTAAATAATTTCCAGAAATCAATAACATCATTTTACCATTGCAGTAATCAAATGCACTGATCAATTCTCATAATTAATTTATTTATTTGTATCAATGTGATACAAGGTAAATTTGAAGGATAATGATTGTCTTGATTGTCACCTTTCTGTGAGGCGTGTTTGGCCAGTTTTTCCTGGTGTTCCCAACCCAGTGCTGATTTGTCAACTCTATCTGTTTGTACACCAAACTTTCCTCCATAACCTGCTGCACTATCTAAATAAATCACGTCCAATTCACAGGTAAATTTAACAATTTCAAACTTTCATACTGTTATGGTGCTTATTCAAAAAATAATTCAAAATATCAACGACTCACTCAAGAGATATACAATCTTCTAACAAAATAGCAATGTGCAGGTGAAAATGGTGAAAATAAATCACTACCACTTAATGTAAAAGGATGAGGTTAAAAAGAGTGCTCAAAATCAAGAGGACACTTTTTGTAAATTTTGAACGCTATTCTACCTTTCTGTGATTCATGTTTTTCTGTTTTGCCTTCATAATCCCAGCCAACAGCAGCCTAAAAATCAAATCACGTGTTACAATGATGACTGTTTTTGAAATTATTATTGTAATTGCACAAGAAGAGATAACATTTAACATCTACCTCAGCAATCTGTAATCAAATATTCATATCCCTTGTCATGGGTTAAATGAAATGTTCTATGGTTTTACCTTGTCTACCCTATCTTTTTGTACTCCAAACTTGCCTCCAAAACCTGTTGTATAATCTGAAAAAAAAATTAAATGTGAACAGTAATTTCAAATATATAATTTTATAACAAGTTGTACAGTCATATTTTGTAATGTATCTTACTTTTAAACATTTAACACTATCTAACTTAAAATGCTGTTTTGAAACAAGTGGAAAAATAACTAATTACCACTCGAAAATGTCAAAATGATATCAATAAACAGGACAATTTTCTCACCTTTCTGTGACGCATGTTTAGCAGTCTTTCCTTCGTATTCAAAACCAACAGCAGCCTTAAATAGCACAAAAATGTATTAATATTTCCACCTACATGTTTGGATAAAAAGCATGCAATTTCCTGCATTTTTTTCCTGGTATAATGCATCTATGATACATATTTCAAATATCTTATTCTTGTCTAACATTAATAAAAGAAAAAATTCTAGAAATACACTTTTTTTTTGTTCTACCAGAAAGACTCACCTCTGTCTTGATGAGAAAATAATCATGCACAAGATTTTTAATTTATCTGTGAAGCATTCAAAAATTGAAGTCAACAAAAATTCTGAATCATCCTTGCAAATGCTTCTAGAGACCACCACTAAAATCACTAATTTTACACAGACATAGACAAGACTATATTTGAATAATTAGCTGTTAAAAGTGAAACCACTTTACAAACTTAGTTACGGTACCAGGATACTATAGTATCATGAAGACAAATTCAACACAGAATGTTGGCTCAACAGCACCAGTTGTCAAGGTCTATATAACAACTTCTAACATGCAAACCAATGTCAGTAAAGGGTCTCACTTTATCTTTTCTATCTGCTTGAACACCAAATTTGCCACCAAATCCTTTGGATGCATCAGTTTGGCTGGAATGTTTGGCTAAACTTGCTGTATATTCATGCCCCACTGCAGCCTGCAGAACAGGAAACTCCATAGGTCAACATGCTGAACACTATAATACCAACACCATGGAACACAAAACATTTCTCCCCCCATGCATGGCCAATATGAGCCAAACAAATATTAAAAAGCAAACATAATGATATTGAATTGGATATCTATCTTTCCTAAAAAAAGACTGTCCATTTTTTTTCTTTTTAGAAAATCAAGAATGAAATATTTAGAAAATCCAAATTTACTGAAAGAATGAATCACATGATGGTTATAAACTGATTTAACTGTATTTGTAATTTTGTCGATGATCAAATACTGAAGTTTTGCTGAAACAAAAAACAAACCAAGAATTCAAAATTGTCACGTTACATAAAAAACCATACCCAGAATTTACTCAACAGCCAATATCACACTGGCTTACATTACTGTACATGTAACATTAAAAAAAAAGAAATACCATCCCTACATTTAAATTATGAAAGCATGATCGATTATGCTGTGATTGTATCAAGAAATAATAAATTTTAGATATCCAAGTATGACTGGCTTACACATTCAGAACCTTCCTGTATATATGAGGCATTTCAAAACAGCATTCCTCAATGCCATGCAGGGTAACAGCATGTGTAAACTAGTGTATAAACTAAAGCACATAATGAAGGACAAAAAGCTATTTCTGAAAATGTGCAAGGAAGTGAAACCCAACAATATAAAGGAAACAGCTCTCAAAAGTCATAAATTAGTTTGTTAATGTTTTAACAAATGAAATGTTTGTTAAGTGATGACAACAGTGTCAACTGTACTGAACATATCAACAATATCAATAACTGTCGGCCACAATCTTACTTTGTCCATTCGATCGGTCTGGACTCCATGCTGACCGCCATAACCATAGGATGCTTTTGGACCTGCATCATACTGCTGTTTCTTAAATGTGGTGTCATCAGTTTGTACCTCCTGTCTAAGCTGCTTCAAACTGTATGAATAATACATAGCATTCACCAATAAGTTTTGAATAAATAACAGAAAAATGTTATGTGAAGTGGTAACATCATTTTAACTTCATTCCACACTTGAGCATTTAATAAAAGATGAAGCACTAAAACAACCAGTTATCAGAATGTTTTTCTTTTGTTCTCTTTGTTTTTACTACATTTTCAGTAATAATCTTAAGACCATGACCACAACACTGTTCACTCAATATACAAATCTATAGGCCACTAACAATGCAGGCNAATCTCACACAACATACCAGACTGATATTACACACAGATAAATGTTTACAATTAGTAACACTCTACAAATTTCAGTAATTAAAATCTTACTCAATGGAACCTTGGTGACCCGACCCCTCAATAGTTTTTGCACCCCATCGTTGTTCTTGCTCACTGACATCATTCTGAAGACACAAAGGAAATTTCAACATTTAATTTAATAGTATGATATATGAAATTAAAATACTAGTATGAATAAACCATTTGCAGATGATAAATGTAAAGTCCTTGAGATGACATCACAGAGGACATGAATACAAGGGCTTTTCAGCTCTTCCTTGCCATTTAAGCTTGTTTGCGAAAGGAGTAAGAGCCTCTCTTAACCCCCCCCCCCCCGCCCTTTTGAGTCAAAATGGTGATTTGAAGTATTGTAATAAGAAATACATTTAGATGAAACATGACTAAGGTAAGCAAAACACATTGCCTTTGTAATAACTTTGTCTTATTATGCCGAAAAAAAAGCTCTCAAATAAGCATTGCAGTGTACTGTACGCAGTTATCAAGACCTACTGACAAAGTAATCCAACTTGTTTGTTGTAATTTATATCATTGTCCTCTATATCTGTAATGTCATTTTAAGGATGCTTTTTTGACTTCAAAATCTGCTATTAGTAATAGCCTGTTTCTGTCTAAACTCTCATAATTAATAATGTAAAACAAAGAAGACTGTAACATACAAAAAAAGCTGTAACAGAGGTAAAATTTTAGTATTTTGATAAGATAAATACATAAGGGTAGTCTAGAGAAGATCTGAACTTGCTAAAGCTTCGCTTACTTAAAAGACATGAGGTGCATAATCAGTAAGTAAATTCTTAGCTTCACAGCTCAAGAAAACAATGTTATCTGAGATTTCACAATGATAACACTGTTGACAAGTGTAATGGTGCTATAACATGCAAACAGGAAGAGATTTTAAATTATAAATTTATGCAAATTAATGTGACTTGACGTCCATTTCTGATACATTGTGTATTAATTTTTGTGTACAACAAACAAATAACATTCTTTGATTTTTTTCTTATATTCAGCAATCTCAAGATATGTTTGATTGCTAAAGCATACTTAAGGGAAATTTATAGTCAACCTACCACAAAATCTGGGTCAGTCTCCCAGTCATCATCATCATCATTAGCAACAGTTTTGATGTCCACTCCAGCCCTCCACATCTTGTCACTGTGAGTTTGATCTCCAGACTAAAATAAATCAAATCTTGAGTTAAATGTTTGGAAATTCTGCATATCTCCTCTTTGAGAGTGACAGGTTATATGTAACCCAATAAAACTGAATATACACTATACAACAAACAATAAATAAAGTTTTTGTTTACACAAACAATACTGGTAGATGTGTGTTGTGCAGCCCATTTTCTACTAAACATGAAGTGGAGTTAGAGGTATAAAGACCAGGGCTAAGACAGGTTGCTCTCTCTATAATAACATTCACTTCTTGTGAAGTCACAGCACTAAATGTATGTACCAGTACAGTGCAGTACAAATTAATTAAGCTATCCTACAACTAAATGGCAAAACAATATAAACTATGACCCCTGTACCTTTACCTAATGAACATTAAAACATATATTTATATCATTTTAAAAGCCGACAAACAATCTAAATTTAGTGACCAACAATCATTAACTGAGTCAGTGACTAAATGATTCATTCATTCAAGAGACAGACTTGAATGTTAAACACACCACCCGGTGTACCAAACACTTCCTCACTATAATCGCCATAAGCCGTGTATAAATCAAAATTTCGATACAATATGCAAGTGGGAGCGATTTAAAGAAGCCATCTGTTCATACTATTCCATGCAATTTGAACATTCAAATGCGTTTAATTAAAACACGTCGACTTTACTTACTCTTACCGTGTTCAATCCAACGACCACACTTCCTTATTGCTGTCACGTGATCGACAGTACTTCCGCAGTTTCTTTAGACAGAGATTGTAATTTTGTATAACTTTGATTTACTGGGATTATCTATTCTTAACTTTAATATGAACACTATTTTTCCCAAAATAGATAAATACCAAAATATTACGGGCTTTGTTGAGTAACCGCCCACTTCGAACTACTTGAAGCGATTTACTGGCGCCACCTACAATCATCAAGATAAGCTCGTGCAGCACCAGGCTGCTCCTCTGACTACAGCACATTGCAACAGGTGCGTTATAATAATGTTATGTTTATAGAGCTGATTGAGTCTAGATGTGATAAGCTTTGTACAGTTGAACATCGGTATGGACGTCACACATCGTCAGTGACCTGAAGGTGGGATTATCTTAAGGGATTATCTGAAGGGGAATATCTGGGCCACAAAGACGTTTTTTCTCTCAGGATTAGAGGTCTTGCAGGAGATGTGCGCCGGAGAAATCTGACTAGCGACACAACAACAATATCATTGCGTTTTGCAACAACTGAAAGCATAGTAATCGGAGTCGACAAAAAGAAATTTACACATGCTCGGAGCTTTTGCAGTGAACAATTAAACCACAAGTTTACGTAAGTCTGCAAAAGGTATTTTTCTATGAGTAAATGGTGTGCATTAATGTCTGCTTTCAGGAGTAGGATATTTGTGTATGCCTTTGTCACTGTAGTGTATGTTTTTTCGCCAGCTGAACCATTGTAGTTCTCAACACTGGTACTAATGGAAGTACAGGTAAAAGAGACTTGCTGACTCGCCTTTTATAGGCCTACCCTGAGACTCCCAACAAAAAAGTAGGCCTACGTACTGTACTTTATATATATATATATATATATATATATATATATATATATATATATATATATTGATTTAATTGATTTTAATTGGTTTTCATTGTTTATCTTTAGATTTAAAAGATTGATGTTTTTTTAACAGTAAGCTCCATTGTTTTCTGTATAACTTTTCAGTTTGATTTTGAATTGTGTTGACTTGAATGACTTGAATCGATGTAATACAGTATATAGGGCCGACCAAATGACTTGATTGAAGCCAAAAAGTTCAAAAGCACAGTTTACTTTATTTTATTACCTCTGTCAAGGAGTTTGTTTTACCCTAAACTGTTGGTTTGTTAGTAAAGAGCATAATTAACTAAAAAAACTTATAAGGATGTGTTGTGACAAAATGTTTGGGATGGTCATTAATAGGTTGTATATGGGCTAGATCTTAAATCAATCAGATTTTTGGTGGTGGTTCATTAAAATTAATATAAAATGAGCTGTCTTGGCAGAGGTCTTTTCTGTTATTTGATATATTTATTGTGGTTAGCCCAAACCGCATATATCATAATTAAGGTTCTTATTACCAAAGTCGAATGGCTAATTGATATGATTCTTTTTTGTTCATAAGGACATGGAATTAAGTAATATGCTGGTATTGAAGGATAAAATTCCTGAATTTGTTGATTTTTAATGCATACATTTTTTAAATTTTTCTTTCAAATGTCCATTGCAGCTACATTTTTATCAGTCTTTAAGAGAGGTTTCATAGTATAAATTACGAGGGTTTATTAATCTGGAATAAACAAGTGATTAATTGCTGTCTGAATAGGATGGATCTTTTGTTCTTGACACTTGTCATTGTATATTAACAAACCAACTCTAAGACCAGTGGTCATTACTGACACTAATTAGGTTATCCATTGCATGGGCATAATTCTAGTTGTCTTCATTCCTGCAAATGTATTACTTATGATCTATATGAATTATAGTTGATATTCTAGTCTACTTTATCATGAACACTTGGAGAATTTATGATTCCCTGTTGTTATTATAGAAACATCTTGAGTAGTTTTCCTTCATTTGGAGACAGGTAATATGCAGGTCTGGTAAATAATAGATATCATGAGGATAGAGGTAACTGATATTTTGATTGCTTGGCTGAACTTAAAAAGAAAATTGAGGTGAGATATTGATAGTGAACACTAACCTTTGTGAAAGCCATAGGGAGCCAATTATTGGCATGAAATGCTCAATAAATCTGATTTTTCTTTATTTTCTTATGTCAGGACTTCCTCATTTATTCCTTCACTGGAAGAACTGTATCCAACTGGGTATGTCAATTTTTTTAGTCCTCAAATTATTTCTTTACCATCCCTCCATTGCTTTGCCTGATTTAAAGGTTTGATGGTTTTTATACTAACAGAGTCTAGATGATGTAGAAATGATATGCTGGCCTTTTACACAGTTGATCAATTACAAAACTCTTAATTTTGATAAGAAAAGCCCCCTTTGAAAAATACTATTCATAAAATAAAGAGGGATAAAAACAACAAAAATAAAATGGTGTGCCTAATTCAAGCAGTGGATGGAGGCTGCGATATCTATTTTCTCCCTGCCTGTTCCTGTCACCATACCAGTTGTTTGATGATAAATGTGAGAATTCTCATCTTACAGTGCTTCCTTGAGAAAACAATTTTCTGGGACAATTGATTTAAATGTCACGATTTCTTGGAAAACTCTTTTATATTGCATGCTTGCCATGATCAATCTTTTTAAATGATTTGACGCATTCCTCTGTTGTTTGAGTTTCCTTGGGCAAATTTATACTTCATTCTTGAAATAAAAAGATGTTAGTAAATAAGAAGTCATCTGAATTAATTAGTTTTTCTTAACTTGGTTTTTAAAACGGGCTATAATCAAATAGTGTTGATTGATAAATTGCCAGTTCTCTTTCATCCTAATGTTAATTTGGCTGTGTATATTGCAAATAAAAGTTTACATAATTATTAAAGTTTTTTGTTTTGGCAAATTTTGTAAACTGTATAGCTTTCACTTAAAATCTTAAATAAAATTATGAATTCAATATTTAAATAGATCGAATTGCTGAGGACATTTCAGGGCTTGAGATAAAACTATTTTCAGGCACTTGACATTTGAGAATCTATTTCATTGCTACTTTTCTCTCCAAAATTGATATTTTTAAAAAACTTGGGAAGGGAGATTCAGATATTGGTGGTGGAGTTAGTTGAGCATTTATATCAACTTAGTATGAAGCTCAACTGAGTAAAGTGACCAAACCAGTCTGAAGTGTAGTTATGCATATCACATCACAGTAATCAACTAGTAAGGAACAGACAAAGAACCAGACAGATTGACATCTCCTGAACACCAACAGGTTCATTAGAAGTTACCTTAACAATTAACTCATACACTAGGCTATTTAATTGTACTGACAGGGTGTAGCACTAGCACTTATTTTATATACTTAGATTGGACACCAATATTATCTTTATGGGTGAAAGATCTAATAAATTGAAATTGAAGTAAATTGAATAGGTGAAAGATTACTGGAATAATTATGTAAGTTAGAATGATTGCAAGTCAGGTGACCCCTGTTACCTGTCAGTCAAAGCATAACAATAAGAACTTTCCTACCCCTACTGTAAACTATCCAGTAAAAAATTAGACAGTATCACCAAAAGTGTGATTACCTCTGCCAAGGAGGTTGTTTTCACCCCTGTTTGTTTGTTTGTTTGTTTGTTTGCTTGTTTGTCTGTCTGTCTGTCTGTCATCAACATAACTCAAAAAGTTATGGACCGATTTTGATGAAATTTTCAGGAACTGTCAGAAGTGGGCCAAGGAACAGATGATTAGTTTTTGGTGGTGATCCGGATCAATAATCAATCAATAATAAAAAATTGCTGCCTTGGCGGACCTCTGCGCTCTCGGAGTGCTTTTCTAGTTATCATTGTTCTTATAGGCAGTAGGAGATAGTTTGAAAGAAGTCCTCCTGAGACACTGAAGCAGACCAGACATACACTAGACCAGTGTAACTGAAATATTAAATTAACTATTTTTATTGTTGAACTACAGAAGAGTCCAGTTTTGCTCTATGTAACACCAATAGGTATGCCAAGGCCTGCATTGGTTCCAAGTTGCATTTTATGACTGCTTAGGACCATATATAAAATAACATACTGTAGATAGAAAATAAACCAGTATTGTTGTAATGAGAGAAATAGTATCTTTGCCTGGGAGATGTTCTTTTATATTACAGATGGTATGACAATGGGCTGGAAGTTCACAGGGTCAATAGTTGTGGCAGTGGTCGCTGTCTTTGTGTATTGGAAGGTGTTCTCTGGTCCATCAAGAATTGTTGAAATCTTAGATGAGGAGTATGATTATATCATTGGTAAGAAGAATGCTTAGACTTACATAGCTTATAAAATATCGGTGACTGAATATGATCTCTCTCTCTCTCTCTCTCTCTCTCTCTCTCTCTCTCTCTCTCTCTGCATTTTAATTTATTAGCCATCTCCATTTTTAAAAAACAAGCTGATGTTATTTGAATTATAGTTTTCTCTTGATAGGGCTACACTGATTTTATTTTAAGGATTTTAAGTGATTTATTGTTAGAGACCAGTTACTTTAAGATTCCCCAGCAGATTGAAAAAGTGAAATCTGTAGCTGTGTACATAAATTCAGTTGCCATTCTAAATTTATCCAAAAATCAAACAAAGGTACAAAAGCATCTTTCACTTCCTGCACAGAACTATTTGAGGGCATACCTGTGAATTAATGTGTTTATTATATATTTGGGAGAAAAGCTTTTACAGGTACACTTTCAAAAGTTTTTGTAAAGAGTAAAAAGTTTAATTTTTTTTTCTCAGCATGATCCATTTGATTCTGTTGACTTGATAAACCCAAATGTTTTTGGCTATAACTTTCAAGCTCCCTCCACAGCATTTTCCTCATCATTGTATACTTGTATATAGTAAAACCAGATTTTTTTTAGTTGGTGCAGGATCTGCAGGCTGTGTGTTGGCCAACAGATTGTCTGAGGATTCAGATTCCAAAGTACTGCTAGTGGAAGCAGGAGGGGAGGAGAAATGGAACCTGTTGATTGACATCCCCTTGTTAACTCCAATGACACAACTCAGTGATATTGATTGGCAGTTTAAGACAGTTCCCCAGCAACATGCCTGCAAAGGAATGCATAACAATGTAAGGATAGCATGTGTTGTTTCTTTATTAGGTACAGTTGTATTTATACGTTGTAACTCAGATTACATTGGTCTTTATATTTTTTGTCACTATATGGACATGTCTTTTGTCTTTGTCTAGGAGACAGATAAGAAAAAAAAATATCTCACAAGGTTATAAAAATTTTCAGAATTCTGTAATTTCTGTCTGAAGCTTGATTGAATGTTACAGAAAGGTTGCATTAATAACTTTATCATACTAAAGTAGATCTGGTTTAAAAGCAGCTAACTACTCTATCTGGGTCACAGCAACAGAAAGCATAAAAATTAACATCTTAAATTTCATAATATGAAGATTATAATATATATTTCCAAGCAATGTCGGTGGCCAAGGGGTAAAGTCCTAGGGGGCAGCAGTTGTCTTAATTACATGATTTATATTCGTGGGAGTCGACATGACTTTGACCAATGGGCTGCCAGTGGCTGTGAAGGATGGGGCTACGATGACGTTCTTCCATATTTTATGAAATCTGAGGATAACACAAATGCAGAATATGCAAATTCAGGTGATAATACAGAAAAAAAAATTTTTTCAGTGAAAAGTTTAAAGTGCACTCTCCTAGTCTAGACAAGAAATAGATAAATGAACCCACAAAAATGCTTACCTTAGACTATTTGTAATTGGTATCATATTTTAATTTTATAGGAACCAGTGCCCTGTTTGCCTAAGGTGATTTTAGATTATCTTGTTTGTGGTATAGCACAAAATTGGTAGTAACTCACATAATTTGTTTTTAAGGTTTTCACGGTAAGGGAGGCCCTCTGACAGTGTCAGATTCCAACGTAACAGAACTGACATCTTATTTTCTTGAATCTGCCAAAGAGCTCAACTACCCAGTGATAGATGTCAATGGAGAGTCACAAATAGGTAAGTGCTGGTGCAATGGTAGTAGATCAATATGAACTGTGCCTTTGAAAAATACCAAATATTAGTACTAGCAGGTGTGTGGTAAAGAAGGAATAGCATGTCATTAAATTCAAAACTTTTAATTTAGACCCAAAAGTGTCAAAAGTTCAAATATTTTGAGAGTTGTATTCCAGAGTTCTAACTGCTTGCAAATTAAGGCCTTTTCCACAATTTTATCAACTAATTTACATATCATGCCATTTAACTTAACTTTTAAAACAAACAAGTTATAATTCAGCATAATTCATATATACATACTGCATATGACTGATAACCTAAAAAATTGATGTCCACAGGATTTATGCACTCCCAGGCCACTGTGAATAAGGGTGTGCGCCAAAGTACTGCTAAAGCTTTTCTACGACCAGCAATGGATAGAGAAAATCTCCACATATCCATCAAATCACATACAAAAAGGGTGAATATTCACTATCTATTTACTTTGCAAGAATGTGTGTGCATGTAAGTGTGTGTGTGTGTGTGTGTGTTCTCTAGGCTCAGTTGTAAGTGATATGTGGATGATGGATGTCAGTTTTAGCAATGTCAGAAACTGATGGTGCTGTATAAAACTGTCTTGAAGTGCTTTTCTTGGATATATCTTTTTATTCTCAGGTTCTGATTGAAAACAAGAAGGCAGTGGGTATAGAATTTATCAAGGATGGAACTCTCCGGAAAGTCAAAGCAAGAAAGGAAGTAATTCTGTCTGCGGGGTCAATTGGTTCACCCCACATACTGCTGCTGTCAGGTGTTGGGCCCAAAGAACATCTGAGAAAATTCCAGGTAAAAGAATTTCTACAGCTGTGGCTTAGTCTGGATAACTATCCCATCCTTTGGATTGAAGAAAGAAAATATTTTTAAGTATCAGTTGCTAGATTTGCAGTAGCAAAATTTAATTGGTTGAAAAGATTTTGCAATAAGCATGAAATAACAATACTATTATTGTTGGAAACCATGTATAATGTAATTGAATTGAACCTGCAGATATATTCAGTTCAACAAATAAGAATGAGAAAAAAAACATTACTAATCATTATTAGATCTCTCTCTCTGATCAGATGTAAATAAAGTCTACTGTATGTAGCAGTTATTATTATTATTATTACTATTATTACTATTATTATTATAAAATATTTATACACAGATCCCAGTAGAGGCTGATCTCCCAGTGGGTGAGAACCTAGAAGACCACATCATGACTGACATTGCCACGTTCCTAATTGATAAACCTCTGAGCATAACAGAGGACAAAGTGCTGTCTGTTTCTTCCTTTTTTGATTACCTGCTTTATGGTAAAGGTATGGTGTCTGAGGACAACATGTTTGTTTGTTTGTTTTTATCTGTATGTTTTGTGTTTCAAGCATTTTAAGTGCATAGCTGAGCATTGATTAAGGTCATCAGGGAGGGTTATAATTAAATTGGCTTTGCTGTATTCCTGCATTACCTGTTTATGACTGAGGTTTTTCAGCTGTCATGTTTTGCTAAAATTTAATATCATGTTGAAGAATACAGTTATTAATTATGAAGGATATAGAAATATTTGCCATGTATCAAATTACCCAGAAAATTGAATCAGTTTCTTGCTGATAAATATCTTATTTGACAGAAAATTGAATACACCTATTTGATGTTCAACAGTGACTGTTTTTTCATAAATGTAATTATCTTAAATATGTTCCGTTGTGTAAAAATTTCCAATAAAAAGGGTTGTAAAATCTGCTTTAGAAAGTGTCTTATTGGATCCAATAGGATTGTTAGATTAAATTGAATTACCTACCTGTTAGATTCCTATTTGATTCCTGTTGAAAATGATTTTAGTTATGTCCATTAAAGTTGAGTCAGTTTTTTTAAGTACAAATTTTCATGGGTTCATATAGGGAATAATATTCCATTTCTTTTATAGATGACTGTAGGTTTCCTATATAATTTTTTATTGGATCCAATAGGAAATTTTTTAAATAGCTGGTGTTTCTAGATTTTGTTCTAAGTCAAATTATGGATTGACCTTAATGTATGCTTAGCTATCTCTTTAAGTTGAAGTCAATTTCTTTAATTTGTCTTAGTTATAATCATCTTTATGTTTTCATCTTTTAAATTTTTCAATTTATAATTTTTTAGTCAGTCTTCACATTTTTAAGTGTATTTGTAATACTATGTTAAACTTTCTAACATTTTGTAGTAATTTTAATTGTTATTAAAAATGACCTTTTTTATACCTCTTAATACATATATAACCTTTGATAACCATATATTATGTACACTCTGCCTAATACATTAACCTTCTTCCATGTACATGCTTACACTCTAAGGGACCATTCCCAGACTCTATCGACTAACTATGGATCGATCTATCTCCAAGGGTATTCTTGCTAAAGTGCAATCAACTTAAGCAGCTTATATGTCTGTCATGCCTATCGAAGCTGCTAGGGGGTAATTAATTATCATTCAGCAGCTGCAGTTGGCGTGCCAGACATCAAAGCTGCTTAAGCTGAAAGCAATTTAACAAGAAACCCCTTGAAGATGGATTGATCCTGTTAGATCGATCTAGATATAGGAACACAGTCTAACTTGCATGTCTGATGCTGTTGGACTAAACTTGGCATCGGTACTGCATGATAACCTCAGTTTACCAAAAAAAAAAAAAAAAAACTAATAAATAAAACCAAGGCATTCTTCACCTTATCCACTTTGAGAGGTCCCAACAGAGCAAGAGGGATTTTTACTCCTTTACACAAGTTCATTTCTCCAAAAGTTCCCTCCCTAACTTGGCCATATCATGCAAAGGGCAGGGTCAGTTAAGGTGACTCTCTTACACAATAGGCTAGCTATTTAGTTGTCAATCTCTCAAAGTGCGTACAGGTCAAGATAAGTGTACCCTTCAATGTGAAAAGGGCCTTACTATACAGTTACGAAGTTATCTAATGTACACCATTCTTATGCTGTTGGCTGCAATTCCAGCTAACGTAAACACAACTAGCTTTTGTCAAATAGTGTCACCTGAAAAAAAAAATACATCATCTCCTCCAGAGTTTAATCCACAATGTATTAAAAATCCACTTTTGGCATGGGAGTATTGGATGTCCTTAACCAACTTGATCTCTGCTGAAACATTAAATTTAATAACTACTGACACTAAGATCATTTTTGTCACAACTTTCCATCAGTCCTATTGTCTGGGTATTCAAAATAATGTAACTGGGTATTTAAAATAACGTAACTGTAACCAACCCTTTTTTGCCTGGTTTCCAATGAAATAAACACAACAAATGATAATTAAAGATGCAGTGTATTTTTTAGTCTAAATGTTGCTGCCATAAATACCACATGAGAAACCATGAAGATGATTTAGAGCTCAAGTGCCTTCTGTTGTAGGTGTGATAGGGTCTAATGGTGTAGCAGGGAGTGGGTTTGCACCATTAAAACATGTCACTCTAGCTGGTGGCAAGAATCCTGAAGTAGAGCTATTCATGATATTAGGAACATACGGGAGCTCTGGAAAAAAAGATCTTAATCCCTTTTTTCAAGCAATGCATTTTAAACCAGAGGTACAAAGGTGTATGTTTATGGTAACACAGCATGGATGTTTTTTTTTTCCTCTGAGCAATTTGTTTGTCTACTTTGCCTCTTGTTACGTCAATTAAGGCTTATTGACAGATAAGTTTCCTAACCCCCTCTCTCTGGATGCATGCTTATTACAAGGCAGCTGGAATGGAAATTGCAATTACTTGATGTAACTATGTCCCTGGTTAATAATTGCATAGTGAATGTCTTTCAGTATTAGTTGTTTTTCTATGTATGTCACCAGAATTTCTCCGAGTTGATGCTGGAATTGTTCGTTTTGCACATTTCATGTCATGCTGTTGCTTTTTAATTTGCACTTTAACATGCTGGCATGACTCAAGGTACTAAACAAAATGTCACATAGATCAGCTTGTTTATAAATAGTTTTACTGGTCTTATTTGTTGGCATTTTCTGCATTTAGCATATTTTGATGTATTTCAATCACCTTCAAAAAGAAGGCAAATGTTTGCACATCAGTTGGAAATAGTTAATCCACTAGCTATAGCCTAGGTGGTTGAGAAGTCAAGTTGCAGTGATATAAAAAAAGTCACCATTATGCTTTTGCATTCTTTTAAATGCTGTGTCTTTTCTTTCATTATTTTTTATTTATTCATTATTATTATTTTGATTTTTCCTGTACTCTAATGCTGCTATAGAAATCTGTTAATATCTGACAAACAGTGTGAAAATAGGCCTAATGAGGTTTTATACTAAAAGTATAACCTTCTGTTTTTATTGCCCTTATAAATAACAGGCTATTTTATGTGGGTGGCTTCTTGATCTATTTTTATATTTAGGATATGATCTTGAATCCATGTCTGGTTCTCCTCTTATTCAAGGGTTGTTTACCTCTATTGCCGGTGTGGATGGTCTTGCCTTTGTCCATTTAACAGAGTTATCACTCAGAGCTGTCCCTTCAACAGAGCTGATGTTTGGTGTTAGTTTAGTTGGTGCAGATAGCTATAGTAAAGGGATGTTTATAAGCCTGCTTGGTCTACAGCAGGGGGTAATATTCTCTTTTTTTTTTTCACTTTTGCCAATTAGATGTAATATGTACTAATTGCCTCTAGTCTTTTTTTTTCAAAAAGTTTTATTAAACTTCTAGATATGTATATAATACTATAATACAAAAAAATGCAAAAGAAAAAAATGCAAAATACCTAACTGAAAACCTCTTTCACACACACACACACAAACTCATTTGTTAAATACATGCATGTATTAAATGTCTAACAGTATAGTGCAAAGGCATATTTCAGGCACGTATTACATATGACATTGCCATGTATAAACTTTATGCGCCCATATTAGAAGCTTATTACACCTTTGCAAAAACATAAGCATCTTAATTTACAGGTCAATATTAAAAACATTGCAAAATATAAGCACACAGCTTACTTGAAATAACTGAAGCATGAAACTGTCTTGATTCTACTTAGAAACTAGTTTCTGCTGTAGATTATATTTTTGGAATCATTCTGCCTTAAGACTTCATATAATCTGTACTTACTTTTTGTGGCTAAAAAGGGGCTTAGATTCTTATATTCAATATAAAGGGCACAAAACCCCTCTGAGGGTATGGTTTTTAGCAGGTCTGTTACATTTAGGGTGGCATTCAACCAGTGGGATTGATGGGATTGCATTTTTGAAGAAAGCCAGACAACCTTCTGAAATAGTACCAAGTTTGCAGTTGTTTATGTTCATGGGACATGCTGGGGTGACATCTAAAACAGATGTTCCCAAATTAACAAATATGGCTAAAGAGGTAAAAATGACAATATCATAGGATAGTCCTCATATCAGACACATATTTGTTAATTCCCTATCAAAAATAACCAGATCCAGTTCAATATAAGAGTTAGGTACATTTAAAACCTGATAATATTTTTTATAAAATTATTTTTTCAAATAATTAATTCATTTTGTGCGTATGTATCTAATTTTTCTAGGCCTATAATGCCACGAAAAGTCTCATTTTTAAGCATCCTATGTTGCACTTAATTTGACTGCACTCTGAATAACCATATAAAATGATAATACCTCAAGAGAATACTATAAATGAAGATAATTTTCTTGAACTTTGCTTAGAAAAAGATTACATAACTAAATCATATTTTTTTCTGTGGATAATAAAGGTAAAAACAAATCTTTATTTCATTTTTCATAATTCATATACCAGTGTATTTTAACACTGGAATTAAACATGTGAAGTGTTTCACCTTTGAACATTTGATCAGACTAGTCTTGCTTTACATGTGTAGATTCTATAATCTGTTTTGTGGAGTTTCTGTAGCATTTTGTGAGAACGAGGCTGTTAGTGTATAGAGACTGTATTAACTATTTATAAGACTACTGAGTACAAATAAGTTAATTCAATTAGATTTATTCCTGTACTGCTACATACATTTTTATGATCTTGATACATTACACTTTATGCAAATCGGAGTAAATATGTCCATACCTTAAGTTAAACAGTTAGTATAATGTAAAGGACAAGGATAAGACAACAATTGATAACATCTCCCATGTTATGACATGAGGTCATAATTGTTATCATTTTTATGAAGGATGTCATTATATGGAGTCTCCTTGTTGCTTGCAAAATTACAATATTGTTTCTTTTTCATTCTAAACCCCAAATATTTCAGGCCAAATATAATTTAAAGTGAGTTTTATGCACAGAAAAGCCTCTCACCTAGAGTTTCGTGTTTTCCTACAAGCTTCTTCAGAAACTCTGTGGAAGAGAGCCCTGTGCATGAGCATTAGGCAATGTAAATTATCTAAACCACAGCCTTGTTATTATAAAAATGAACCTAATTAAAATGCTTGTAAAATAGGGAGTTGATTAAAGAATGTTTAAGTGGCTCAAACATACACACACAGATAAAAAAAAACAAAAAGGACAGAAAAACGGAAAAATCTTGGTTTCCATATAAGCAGTTTTCTTACATTTAGGTTTACCATCAAATACTGGTCTGGAAGGAAGTGCTTTTTTTGACACAGTAAGAGAAGCTTCTGATGCAATGTCAGGAATGCAGTTACATCTTTTTGCCACTCATTTAGGGAATGATCCACATAACCTATTTGTGGACAATGCAAATTTCAGAACTGAGGTAAAAAAAAAAGTTGGTATTTATTGCAGAAAGTGAAAGATTGCTGAGGAAATTTTTTCATCAGAATTGAACAGAATCATGCAATTGCGTGTGCAATCAAGATTTTATGGTAAAGAGTAATTTTTTCATAATATCTGTTTCAAGTAGAACACCAATTAAAAATTATCCATTATTAACGTGATCTCAAATTTTCAAATTTAATTTATTAATTTTAATAATTTTTTCTTATGATTGAATTTAATTTGCTTCATGAAAGAAAGAAATCATAGCTTCTAAAATTGAATGTTGAACACTGTCAGCTTAATGTTTTACGTGAAATAGTAATATATGATAGGATTTTTGAAAGAAGTTAATTTTTTTCAGAACATTATTGTCAACAAACACAGCACATGACATGGCTATCAGTTGGTACTAGTTTTCACCATTATCATGTAGCCTACCACCAAAAACAATTCTTACTCAAATACAATTAAAGGGATAAAAACTCTTCATTTTGGCTGGAAAAGTGCTATAAACAGTATATCCTAGGGTAAACAATGATTTTCCCATACTTAACCAATGGATAATGATCCTTCCCAACATTCAAAGTTAGTTGATTTCTTTAAATGTGTTTTAGTGATAAGTTATTATGGAGGGTGCAGCCATCTATGGAGGTCCATGTGGTCGGATGGCAAGCACAGAATTTCAGAATAATTGTGATAACTGCCATTTTGGTGGTAAAGTGGTATTGATTATATTTTTTTGTGTTGTTTACAATGTATTTATTGTTGAATTTTGAAACTCATTTGAATAGTTTGAATAGTTATCTGTTTAAAAATAAAAAGCAAGTTCAATTATTTTATATAATTTTTATGTTGACTATTATTTTTAACATTATTATTACATATTTTCTTATTATAAAAAAGAAAATTTCTGTAGTTGGCAGTGGTTGGGTTTATGTAAATCTCCCTGTGAATTTTGTTGTTGCTGTTGTTGTTGTTAACATTTTGTGACCCAAACTTTATTTGCAAGATTTTGATGTACCTTCACTGGTGGATCCTTGATTGTGTTAGGCCCCTATTTCACACAGACCACGAATCGCCAGGAATTGACAAATTTCAGGATTCATGCGGATTCGTGAGATTTTGCCAATTTTCTGGTCTAATTCGACATGCTCATGATTCAGTTAAGATACAGGTACGATAGTGTTACGAATATTCATGGGATTCGGCTGGAATCGTGAGATTTTGCCAATTTTCTGGTCTAATTTGACACGCTCTACGATTCAGTTACGATACAGGTGCGATAGTGTAACGAATATTCGTGGGATTCGGCTGAAATCGCACGATTATTGTCCAGAAATTCAGTACAATTTTTTTGGAATCAGGAGTTCGTGGCCAAAACTTTGAACAGCTCAAAAATTTTGCCACGAATTCCAGATTGTAGAATTGCAAGAACTGACTACGATTATACAAGAATCTGTTCAGAACTTCACGAACTGATTACGATTCAACCACCAATTCTGAAATTTTCAATTCCTGGCAATTCGTGGGATTCGTGGTCTGTGTGAAATAGGGGCATCAAAGTTTTTGCCACCAATTCCTGTTGGTCAAGAAGTGCAAGAACTGACTACGAATAAATACAAATCTGTTAAGAACTTCACGAACTGATTACGATTCAACCACGAATCGTGAAATTTGTCAATTCATGGCCATTCATGGGATTCGTGGTCTGTGTGAAATAGGGGTATTAACAGGAGATATAACGAAAAAAGCTGTTCTGGATGCAGCAAGGCAAATAAAAAGCAATTTTTTTAAAATTCATGTGTCAAAAAGGAAAATTGCTTGATATTGCCACTTTTACTTATTTTATTATAATTTTTTTTTTGGGGGGGGGGGGCAGTGGGATTAAAAAGAAGAAGTGGGTACCTCTGAAGCTAATATACTAAGCAGGTGCCCCCTGTGTCCCCCCCCCCACCCTCACACACCAAACCCACCCACAGATCCACCATTGACTTCATTTTGCTTGATTTTTAAGTTGCATTTTAGCTATAGGTATGGCATTAGATTGTATTGTTCAAATTCCATTGAGTGTTGTTAACATGGTAAAGGATGTTGTTGTAACCATGTCCACTGCTTTCCACTATCTTCCCTTAATGAAACATTGTTTTTAGAGCAGATTAATAACAGTTATATTGATACTTTGAAAAATATTCCATTGTAACACTGATTTTTATGTACAGACACAGATGTGTCTGTACATATTGCCATCACCTGCGTCTGTCGTCGCCGTCGCCGATCATGTCGCCGTCGCTGTCGCCGTCGCCGTGCACTTTCAGCGTTAACACCATAAGTGGAAGACAGTTTTACTTTTTGGCTTTATATTTACAGCGCTGACTAATATTCATAAAACGCAGGTCAAGTTCGAAAATCAGCATGATCGGGCCATTATTGTAGAATTTATGCTGTTTTTTCACTTTTTAGCATATATGCAACACTGTTAACACATTTCAAGGAAAACCGATAGGCCTGTTGTCATGAAACTCACAGGAAAAATCAGTCTTACTGAAACGCAGATCAAGTTCGAAAATCGGCATGATCGGGCCACTATTTTAGTAGTTATGCTGTTTTTTCACTTTTCAGCATATATGCAACACTGTAAACACAATATAAGAAAAACAGATGGGCCAATTGTCATGAAAGTCACAGGAGTGGTCAATTTTACTAAAATGCAGGTTGAGTTCGTAAATCAGCATAATCGTGCCATTATTTTAGAAGGTATGCTGTTTTTTCACATTTCCTCAGATTCAATTTTTAGGCATGTTAACAGTCTCATTATTAAACTAATAAGATACGTGAAAGTGTTTGTTTGACATTTCCTGCATCTTTACAACATTGTTAGTTGATT
>NW_019775434.1:191993-275722 GCF_001039355.2 Lingula anatina
TTTTTTTTTTTTTTTTTTTTTTTGAAAATTTTAAGGCTTATATGATGGAGTATTTGTTATTTCAAACATTTAATTGTTAAATTGATATAACATTTGGCTAGAAATTTGAATGTGCCCAGGATTTTAAAGGAGATATGGTGTTGATTGGTTTGATTTTGTTTATTTTTGGAAGAGAGCCCTGCACTGATTACAAATAAGTTAATTTGATTAGATTTATTCCTGTACTGGTGCATACATTTTATGATCTTGTACACTTATTGATGCATTACATTATATGCAAATCAAAGTAGATATCTCTATAACTTGAAGTTAAAAAATTAGCAGGAGTAAAGGACAGTGATAATTAGACAAATGATAACATCTCCCATGTTGTGACATGAGGTCGCACTTGTTCTCATTTTTATGAAAGATGTCATTATTTGTCTCCTTGTTGCTAGTAAAATTGCAACTTTGTTTCTTTTTCACTCCAAACCTCAAATTTTTCAGGCCAAACTGAGAGTTTTATGCACAGACAGTCTCTCACCTTGAGTTTCATGTTTTCCTACAAGCTTCTTCAGAAACTCAGTTGAAGAGAGTCCTGTACATGAGCATTAGGCAATGTAAATTATCTAAACCACAGCCTTGTTATTATAATAATGAACCTAATTAAAACACTCGAAAAATAGGGAGTTGATTAAGGGATGTTTAAGGGGCTCAAACACACACTCACAAAAGCACGCAGGCAGACAAAAAGCAAAAAGGACAGAAAAACAAGTTGTGATCAAAAAAGCTTGGTTTCCATATAAGCAGTTTTCTTGCATTCAGGTTTACCATCAAATACTGGTCTGGAAGGAAGTGCTTTTTTTGACACAGTAAGAGAACTTTCTGATGCAATGTCAGGAATGCAGTTACATTTTTTTGCATCTCATCCAGGAAATGACCCATATAACCAGCATGCGGCTAATGTAAATTTTCAAAATGAGGTAAAATTAAGTTGGTATTTATTGTAAAAATGAAAGATTACCAATATATTTTTTTTCATAAAAATTGTGGGTGCAATAAAGATTTTCAGGTAAATGGTAATTTTTTTTCTAGATCTCTATTTCAAGTAGAACATCATCTAAAAATCGATTGTTAACTTTATCCTAAATTTTCTGATAAAACGTTAACTTTTATTCACTCTTCTTAGATTTAATTTAAATGTTCCATGAAAAAAATAATTAATCTTAGCTTAAAAATTAAATTTTGAACACTGTAATCATTAGTTTAATATTTTATGTAAAATAATAACATATGTCAGGATTTTTTAGATAAGTTAATTTTATTTCAGAACATTATTGTCAACAAACACTGCACATGACATGGCTATCAATTGGTACTAGTTTTCACCATTATCATATAGCCTACCACCAAAAACAACTCTTACTCAAATACATTTAAAGTGATAACAATGCTTCATTTTGGCAGAAAAAGTGACTTACCAATGGTAAATGACATTCAGAAGTAGTCAATTGTTTTTCTTTTTTCTTTAAGTATATTTTTTGTAATACTCTCTCAAGGGATCATTACGGAGGGTAGCCATCTGTGTCCATGTGGTCTGATGACAAGCACAGATTTCAAAATAATTGTGATAACTGCTGTTTTAGTGATAAAATGGAATTTATCTTATATATTATATAATTATGTTAGTTTTCTTTGTGTTGTTTACAATTTATTAATTATGGAATTTTGAGTCTCATATAAAGAGTTGTTATCCCTTTAAATATAAAAAGTCAGTTGAACAATTTCATGATTTTTATCGTTAACATTATTCTTTATTTTATTATTATAAAAAGTAAGTATCCATAGTTGGCAATGGTTGGGTTTTCATCAATCTCCCTGTGAATTTCCATTAAAAATTTTGGAAGATTTTTGTAGTTGTTGTGTCGACATTTTGTGACCAGCACTTTATTTTGCAAGATTTTGGTGCACACCATCACTGGTGGATCCTTGATTGTGTTAATAGGGGGATATCATGAAAAAATAGATTTTTAATTCATTTGTCAATAAGTAGGAAAAAATTGGTTAATATTTTCACTTTTTCAGTGGGGGAGGGGTAAAAAGGAAGAAGTGGGTATCACTCAAGCTAATATACTAAGCAGGTGCACCCTGTACCCCCCACTCTCACACACCAAACCCACCCACAGATCCACCATTGACTTTATTTTGCTTGAATTTTAAGTTGCATTTTTAACTGTAGGTATGGTATTTGGTGTATTGTAAAATTGGTTGGGTGTTGTTAACATGGTAATTTTGTTGTAACCATGGTCTCTGCTCATTCCACTATCTTCTGTTAATGAAACATTAATGATTATACAGCAGGTTAATAACACTTGTGTTAATGTTTTATAAAATATAACATTGTGACAATAACTTTTTGAAATATTTTAAGGATAATATGAAGGAGTTTCTGTTATTTCAAACATTGTTAAATTGGTCAAATGTTAAAGTTAAGGGCTAGAAATTTTAATGATTTTAAAGGAAATATGATATTGATTGGTTCAATTTTGTTTGTTAATTTTTCACAATGGTAATGCATGGTTTATTGCTTTCACTAGGTATTTGAAGCTATACATGGAGGCAGAGCTGGAATGCATGGCTTCTCTATCTTTCCCATTTTATTGCACCCTAAGAGCAGGGGTACCATACGCTTGAAGAGCACAGACCCGTTTGAACACCCAGAAATAGACCCCCACTATCTGGAACACCCTGATGATGTTAAAGTGATGGTGGAAGGTAAGACAAAAAGGGATGAAAGATTTACTGATATAATCCTTTCCAAAAGTCATTGATTTTTAAACATTTATTTTCGTTTGTTCTTTTTTTTTAGGTAAACTTTGTCACACTTCTTTCTGTATGGTGTCTGTATATTTGCCATGTTTGCTGTCTAATATTAAAGACATATATCTATATAATGCATTATTATCTTTGTTACTCATTGCAGCAATGAAGCTGGCTATCAAAGTAGGCAATACAACAGCATTTAAGAAGATAGGAGCCCAGTTGTCAGACAGAGTACTTCCTTCCTGTAGCCACCATAAGCCACTGTCAGATGACTACCTGGCATGTTACATTCATCATATCACTCTGACTGTGTACCATCCTACCAGTACATGTCGTATGGGGGCACCTGCTGATGCCATGGCAGTAGTGGACCCACAGCTCAGGTAATACACTGTTCATCTCAACTAATGGCAGATTACTAATAAGCTCAAGTAGCGTGTGGCATAAAAAATTAAAGTTTTGAAATTTCAAAGGTCTAATTAATTTTTTTTTTTTTTCGTACAAGGTAATGAAGGTAATGAAAACTTCATGCTAGAAAAACAATTACCAAAGGAATCTTTTTTTTTTTTTCAAAAATGGTGCAATTTCCTGCATTCTGATGAATTTTGAGCACAACATTGTGTTTATTCTCTTTAGAAACTTTATCATCAAAAAAAAAAATATATACAGACCACGTCCAGTTATTTAGAATTGTCTGTCAAACTAGTGGCTGTGTCTCACAAAATGCTTCAGGTTGGGGGAGGTAACTAGACCACACTATTTTGAGAATACATGAAATTACATGAAAGAAAGGTATTTAAAAGTTAAGTATTTAAATTTCAACTGTGTGTTGCTATTGTTTTCCAGAGTGAAGGGTATAGCAGGCCTGCGTGTAGCTGATGCCTCTATCATGCCTCATGTTGTATCAGGAAATACCAATGCCCCTACCATCATGATAGGAGAGAAAGCAGCCGACTTGATCAGGGGAAAGAAAATGGCAGACAAAAAATAAATAATATGTTATTATCATGTATTTTTTGATACAGTATGTACTTAAAAAGTTCATTCAGATATTTGAGAGAAGTTTTAAACCATATGCGACATTTTTGCTCAGTTCCAAAGAAAACCAGTGTTATTANTTTGACAGCTTTGCTGCCTTGTTATGAAAGATTATTTGTCTCCTTGTTGCTAGTAAAATTGTAACTTTGTTTCTTTTTCACTCCAAACCTCAAATTTTTCAGGCCAAACTGAGAGTTTTATGCACAGACAGTCTCTCACATACCTTGAGTTTCATGTTTTCCTACAAGCTTCTTCAAAAACTCTGTGGAAGAGAGCCCTGTACATGAGCATAAGAAAATGTAAATTATCTAAACCACAGCCTTGTTATTATAATAATGAACCTAATTAAAACACTTGTAAAATAGAGAGTTGATAAATGGACTGTTTAAGGGGCTCAAACACACACTCACAAAAGCACTCAGGCAGACAAAAAGCAAAAAGGACAGAAAAACCAAATTGTGATAAAAAAAAAGCTTGGTTTCCATATAAGCAGTTTTCTTACATTCAGGTTTACCATCAAATTGTGGTCTGGAAGGAAGTGCTTTTTTTGACACAGTAAGAGAAGTTCCTGATGCAATGTCAGGAATGCAGTTACATCTTCTTGCATCTCATCCAGGAAATGACCCATATAAACAGTATGCGGCTAATGTAAATTTTCAAAATGAGGTAAAATTAAGTTGGTATTTATTGTAAAAATGAAAGATTACCAGTGAATTTTTTTTCATAAAAAATTGTGGGTGCAATAAAGATTTTCAGGTAAATGTTGATTTTTTTCTCTAGATCTCCATTTCAAGTAGAACATCATCTAAAAATCGATTGTTTACTTTATCCCAAATTTTCAGATAAAACATATTTACTTTTATTCACACTTCTTTGATTTAGTTTAAATGTTCCATGAAAGAAATGAATCATAGCTTAAAAATTAAATTTTGAACACTGTAATCATCGATTTAATATTTTATGTAAAATAGTAATATATGTCAGGATTTTTTAAATAAGTTGATTTTATTTCAGAACATTATTGTCAACAAAAACTAACATGACATGGCTATCAATTGGTACTAGTTTTTACCATTATCATGTAGCCTACCACCAAAAACAACTCTTACTCAAATACAATTAAAGTGATAACAATGCTTCATTTTGCCAGAAAAAGTGACTTACCAATGGTAAATAACATTCAGAATTAGTCAATTGTTTTTCTTTTTTCTTTAAGTATATTTTTTGTAATAATCTCTCAAGGGATCATTATGGAGGATAGCCATCTGTGTCCATGTGGTCTGATGACAAGCACAGATTTCAAAATAATTGTGATAACCGCTGTTTTAGTGATAAAATGGAATTTATATTATATATTATATAATTATGTTAGTTTTCTTTGTGTTGTTTACAATTTATTATGGAATTTTGAATCTCATATGAAGAGTTGTTATCCCTTTAAATATAAAAAGTCAGTTGAACATTTTCAAATGATTTTTATCATTAACATTATTTTTTATTTTATTATTATAAAAAGAAAGTATCCGTAGTTGGCAATGGTTGGGTTTTCATCAATCTCCCTGTGAATTTCCATTTAAAATTTTGGAAGATTTTTGTAGTTGTTGTGTGGACATTTTGTGACCAGTGCTTTATTTTGCAAGATTTTGGTGCACACCATCACTGGTGGATCTTTGATTGTGTTAATAGGGGGATATAACAAAAAAAAAAAAAAAGAAAAACCAATAGATTTTTATTTCATTTGTCAATAATTAGGAAAAAATTGGTTAATATTTTCACTTTTTCAGTGGGGGAGGGGTAAAAAGGAGGAAGTGGGTATCACTCAAGCTAACATACTAAGCAGGTGCACCCTGTGCCCCCCACTCTCACACACCAAACCCACCCACAGATCCACCATTGACTTTATTTTGCTTGATTTTTAAGTTGCATTTTTAACTGTAGGTATGGTATTTGGTGTATTGTAAAAATTGGTTGGGTGTTGTTAACATGGTAATTTTGTTGTAACCATGGTCTCTGCTCTTTCCACTATCTTCCCTTAATGAAACATTAATGATTATACAGCAGGTTAATAACACTTGTGTTAATGTTTTATAAAATATAACATTGTGACAATAACTTTTTGAAACATTTTAAGGATATTATGAAGGAGTTTTTGTTATTTCAAACATTAAATTGTTAAATTGGTTAAAGTGAAAGACTAGAAATTTGAATGGTTTTAAAGGAGATATGATATTGATTCAATATCATTGATATCATTGATTCAATTGTTTTTTTTTTTTTTTAAGTTTTTCACAATGATAATGCATGGTTTATTGCTTTTGCCAGGTATTTGAAGCTATACATGGGGGCAGAGCTGGAATGCATGGCTTCTCTATCTTTCCCATTTTATTGCACCCTAAGAGCAGGGGAACCATACGCTTGAAGAGCACGGACCCGTTTGAACACCCAGAAATAGACCCCCACTATCTGGAACACCCTGATGATGTTAAAGTGATGGTGGAAGGTAAGACAAAAAGGGTTGAAAGATTTACTGATGTAATCCTTCCCAAAAGTCATTGATTTTTAAACATTTATTTTTATTTGTTCTTTTCTTTTTTTTTTAGGTAAACATTGTCACACTTCTTTCTGTATGGTGTCTGTATATTTGCCATGTTTGCTGTCTAATATTAAAGACATATATCTATATAATGCATCTTTGTTACTCATTGCAGCAATGAAGCTGGCTATCAAAGTAGGCAATACAACAGCATTTAAGAAGATAGGAGCCCAGTTGTCAGACAGAGTACTTCCTTCCTGTAGCCACCATAAGCCACTGTCAGATGACTACCTGGCGTGTTACATTCATCATATCACTCTGACTGTGTATCATCCTACCAGTACATGTCGTATGGGGGCACCTGCTGATGCCATGGCAGTAGTGGACCCACAGCTCAGGTAATACACTGTTCATCTCAACTAATGGCAGATTACTATAAAGCTCAAGTAGCGTGTGGCATAAAAATTTACAGTTTTGACATTTCAAAGGTCTGATTTATTTTTTGATATAGAATGTAATGAAAACTTTGCGAGAAAAACAATCACCAGAGGAATTGCACAATTTACTGCATTTGAGCAGAATTTTGTTTATTCTCATTTAAAACTTTCTAGACCATTAGGATACCAAATTAAATTCACAGACCAAGTCAAGTTACTTAGAATTGTCTGTGGCTGTGTCTCACAAAATGCTTCAGATGGGGGGAGGTTACTAGACCACACTTTTTTGAGAATAGAAAGATTGTCAAATTACATGAAAGAAAGTTATTTAAAAGTTAAGTATTTAAATTTCAACTGTGTGTTGCTATTGTTTTCCAGAGTGAAGGGTATAGCAGGACTGCGTGTGGCTGATGCCTCTATCATGCCTCATGTTGTATCAGGAAATACCAATGCCCCTACCATCATGATAGGAGAGAAAGCAGCGGATTTGATCAGGGGAAAGAAAATGGCAGACAAAAAATAAATAATATGTTATCATCATGTATTTTTTGATACAGTATGTACTTAAATAGTTCATTCAGATATTTGAGAGAAGTTTTAAACCATATGCGACATTTTTGCTCAGTTCCAAAGAAAACCAGTGTTATTTTAAGCAAGTATTGATATGAGTCCTCCAGATGTCATGGGCATACAATCAATTTTTCAGTAACACAAAGATATGAACTGTCTTGAAGTGGAAACTTTTAAATGTTATATTAGTTAATGATATAGTTTTATTATCAGAACTGACAGTCTGATATCATTGCTTGTTCATTTACCACCATTTTCGATACATTCCATATATGTTATTGTAATCTTTGTTACTTGAATCCATATTTTGATTTTTACTCTCAGTAAGTAGCTATTATAATTTGGTATATTTCACTCGATGCTACTTAATGGATTTTACCTCAAGCACAAAGGTTTAATAAAATATATTTGAGTACGTTTCCTTGGAGACTATTTTGATAATTTACTACAATTCACGATTTTGTCTTTGGTGTGTTCGTGCTCTTTGTTAACATTTAAGATGACTGTCTAATATTTGCATTTATATTCGAGATATGAACTAAAGAAATTTAAAGAAAAAGCAAAGAAATTCATTACACGGAATTTACTTCTGATGAGCCCGCGTCAGATGGAAAAATAAGGGTCTTACATACCATTACGTACCCACATTTATTAAAATACCTTTTTCGTTTAACCCGAGGCAACAACACCAAAAACTCAATGACGCAAACAATCAATGCGCACACAAAAAGCCTTATTTGTTAAAGTTAAGAAAAAATATTCATTTCATTGTGCTCAATCAAGTGCGCAGTTTCAACAGAGCTTGCTCCGTCTTGAGACAGGGGATTGGAGAGGCTGAGGCACATTGTACCGACATCGCCACTGTAAGATTTACCATGTGGTATCTTTAAAACAGAACATTAACGTCCATTTGAGACGTCTTCTCAATATATTCATTTATTTGTTGTCTCTGACGACGAAAACAAAATGTACTCCAGTTTTCCATTCGTCTCTCCCGAAAAATGGACCCAATAGCTATATTATTCTTTACACGTTTTGAGACGCCTGCATTGTTCGAAGTTTACAGGTATTTCGTGAGACCCTAGGGACTAAATTCCTTCACTTTGCATCCGGGGGCCAGGGTAAGTATTTTACTTCCAACTGAAAATCCTTTTTTTACATATTTCATCAAAATGTTCCAGATATGTTATTTGTCGAAGTCGAAGAAATGTGTTCAACAGTGCAATGCTGGTTACCAACGTAAAAAAAATTACAATAAAAAACATGGTCGCAAACCTTTTCATCGTCAAAAGTCGTGAAAAGTGCAATGTGTGTTTTGTAATACATGACTTACATAAGGATAAGAAGAATTTTTTTTAAAGTAGGCACGGTTTAGGGTATTAACGGGCAATTAGGAACACCTTCAGGCTAGTGCATCAGCCCGCGTTACCAATACATCACCTCGCTTCTACAAATTAATAAACTTCTAAAAAGTGTATTGTTAATCGTTATCCAGAAACAATAAGTACAAAAAGTTTCAGGATTGGTTTCCTACTCGAACAAGGAAGTATAAGTAAAAATTCGATAATCAAACTATCGTACCCAGCACTGGGTCAATTATATAACATTGATTTCTATGGCATACCTTCCTTGTTCGCACAATAGTTTGGGTTAAGACCAATTCGAAGAAATTGAGAATTTTATATCGTCGCCAGAACGAGCATCAAACAGAGCAAGGGTAAGTCGCACTGCCTTATTTTCGGAGTGCTTTTCCTTTTTTTTGAGTGCTTCAACACCATAATATTGGCATCATATACATGTATTGATTGCAATCATATGTTCTAGAACAAAAGTTTTTGTACCCTTTATCAAAATCAATGTGAAAAGCGCTGCATATATACAGTTGAAATACGCATGCAAGAATTAACGCACAAACTTGTAAGTCAACTTAAATAGGTTGCCATGTAATGAATCCCAAGTCGCAAACAAGGCCGCATTTTGTTTCTTAAACTGATTCTTACTGTGTTTGTGATTTTTTTCTATTGCTCATAGTTTACCCACACCTTTGGTGCATTATAAACACCGCCGTCAGAAGTGGGCACTAAGGTTGACAAGAATATACGCGGAAACGTGTATCGATATTCTGGGTATAAAAGTTCTGCCTCTGATGTTATTAACAAAAACAGTTTTATTTAAAAAAGGAGATTCTTATGTTAAATTACATCATTGAATTTAATTGCATCTAATTATAATGTAACTACGTAATTCTAGCCAACAGGGTTTAAATCGACTAAGTCTACCACTGTACGTATCTTTTTTACTGTTCAATAATCCACTAGGATGTTTGGGATAAATTTTGATAGCCCTATATAGATGTTACTATCAGCATAAATTGGTTACCATCAGCAAACTCTGAGAGCTTGAACTAAAGCTAGGTGGCCTCTATAGTGATGTGAATGTTTTTTTTTTTTTTTTTAATTCATGACTCCGTGGGATAAATGCAACATATCAAACTACTACTTACCATATTTTGCACAATTAAGGTTATTTAAACATTATCAGAGGGTTAGCATATATAAATATTAATTAACAAATAAACTTTGATTGATATTTTTGCCTCGCTGCCATAAGTGACTGCACCAGTTGGAATCTTAAGGTTTACATGACCCCTTCGATTTTTTGTTGAGCATATTTGTAACTCTGACGGAAAAATACAGGAGAATTCTCAGAAAGGCTTGAAGAAAAAGGTTTCTAGTTGACCTGCAGAACTGAACACGGAAGTAATGTAAAATAGCAGCTATACCAGTATGATTGTCGCACCTGCGTTGAAATGACAATAGGTTATATTGGTTCAGTTATGTTTACTTTAGGACCCACTGTTAAATGGAGGGGAATATTTGAATCAGTGCCTGTATGTTTATTAAAAGCTTGATTAAGACAATTCAAGTGGAAAAGGTCGATTTTCCTTTTGGGGGTGCATAATTTTGAGATATCTGACTACTGACTACTTAAGAAATGCATTTTTTTAAATATCCAGTGTATTTCTTATTTATTTGAGAAATCAAGGGGAATTCTAAATTTTTCTAGATTTACCTACATAACATAGAATATTTGTCGAAAAGTAGCGCTATAATTGAGTAAGGAGCACATTTAAGTTTTCAGGGTTTGGCTAAACATTAAATCAATATAAATGAAAAAAGAACTTTTGAGATGTCGAAAAATAGCACCTAGACGACCGTTGGTGCCAACCTTAAATAACAGTGCGTTTTATTTATTCAATTATGTACACTTAGTGAGGGTCCCTTTGAGTATTTGCGTGACTCATCAAAACCACTTTTTATTTCACGAGATGCGTTGAACGTGCATTTTATTTAGCGTAAAGAATCCTATCCCCGTGACTGGTGAATACTGGTTTTCGTTACTTGTCATTCTTGAAACGTATTCATACTCCGTGATTCGCAGATTTCAACTCGTATTTCTTTCATGTTCTATGTTCGACAACATAAAAAGCGTTTAGGGTGGTACTAGCACACAAAAACTCAACTTGGTTTGCGCTTATCATCACTTCACTAATACTGCCCTCCATTACTGAAGTCGAGAAAACATTTATGTGACGGCATTTTTCTTGTGAATCGGGTGGATGAAGAGTCACCCGATCATAACCTTGCTGTCTGTGTAAATGTGGGCACCCTATATAAACTCTATCAAGAAATATTTTACCGTCACATGACTGCAATACAGATGCCTCGTGAAACGGAAGAGAGAATGCGTTTTCGTCAATATTGTTGCAATATTCCATAATGCTTAATCATCAATTTTCAATTATGTAATTTCGGACCCGTGGAACAGATGGAAGTTCAAAACCCCACATTGATGTGAATACGTGAAAAATGAAAATTTCCAAATAATGATAATAATGATGCATAAAAATTAACAAAAATCCTGTTAATAATTCAGATATAAAGCCTTTCATTTCTGTGTAACCCCAACACTCCTCTAGTGGACTTCTGCACGTGCACGTATCAAATACGTAGGCCTATTTTAATTTTGTTGCATGTAGTCATTGCTAATTTCTGTGAATTGTGATTTTCAAGTTTTATTTTTTTTAAATTTGTTAATATTTCCCGTGAACAATAATGTATGCCCCCCAATGGGACCCTCTTACCTGGCTCACTCACACACACCAATGTGTTTTTTCTTTCTCATTGTGAACGGAATTTGATGTATGATTTTTTATATCGAATGCGACAGGGAAGTCACCGACCCTTCTCAGCCCAAACATTTTAAGTGTCAGAAGCATAACACTCAATTGCAGTGGCGGATTTAGGGGGTTGTCAGGGGGCCCTGACCCTCTCCCCCTTCGATTTCTGAAAAAAATGGTCACACCAATGGTCCCCTCTTGAAATTAAAATTTTAACTGTTCTAAACCGCACGAAATGACACCGTTCGCCCTAAAATACCAAAACTTTCGGTGCCCGCTGCGGACCCCCCCTTCAAATAATCCTGGGTCCGCCCCTGGTAGCACTAAGTGACGTTTCGTGGAATTATGGTGGATACCTGCGAAATTGAAATTTAATCCTCACTCAGTGCCAAGAAGGAAACATTAGCATTTATATTCATACGTTCACGTTTACTCAGTGCCATGTAGGAATCATTAGCATTTCCATTCATATTCATTTAAGTTGCATACGCTTATTAGCTTACATATGTCATTCATCATAATAAACACAATAATTTTGATCTAGCTGTGCCATTATTACGCTAATTATTTAATATGTTTATATAATACCAGTATTGAATTCGTATAAGAAAACCTATAGTCATTTTTTTATGATTTTTTTCAATGGACAAGTAACAGAGGATTTTTTTTTCTTTGGCTAGATATGCTAACTTTACTAGGGTCAATCTAAATCAATAAGATCAATAAAAATATACAAGTTAAAAATATACATTTTGTTTAGTATCCTGTTTCCATACACGTCAATTTTCAAACACACACTCAGCTAGTAAATGTTAAGGGCTTCATCTCTTTGTATGTAATTCAATCGATATTCGATGAAAAAAAAAAAAAAAAAAAGGATGATAAAAATTAATTTTTTACAGCAATTTCGAAGTTTCTACCTCAGTCAGGATGGCTGATATCGGCGTGGATGATTTATCCACCTTGGAGGAGGTAACAGAGGATACTATCCTAGAATGCCTTCACAGCCGCTACACACACCGAGATCAAATATACGTGAGTCATTACCATAGCTTTACGTAAAAAATGACAATTAAAATTAAATATCTCACGAATATTTCAAGCATATCTAATGTTTGTTTTTAATAACCATAATTTTTTCTATGATGATTTTATTTAATTTTCTGCATGTAGTGTACATATAGGTTAATATATTTGAAAGTGCCACTGTCAATATGTTTCTCTTCATTTTTAGACTTACATAGGAGATGTTCTGGTTGCAGTCAATCCGTTTAAAGACTTAAAGATCTATGGAAAAAAGGTACAACTCGCCCATTTCATTTATACATCTATTCACATTTTAAACTGAATGTGAAGAAAAAGAAATGATTGACTTGAAAGAAAAATCAACGCATGTTATTTTATTCAAAGAACGTCTAATGTTATAAGTGTAATTTAGGTAGGCCTACATTACAAGAAACTAACAAAGAAAAAAGCATTCCATCAGTCGTTACCCTTGGGTGCTAATCTTTCAGGATCACGAAGAGTTTTCCGGCGGTCAACCCCCCTCTACCCGGCCTCATGTTTTCGGGGTGGGCCAGCACGCCTACCGTCAGCTGATTGGTCGAGCTAGACCACAGTGCGTCTTTGTGAGCGGAGAGTCGGGGTCTGGAAAGACAGAGACCACAAAACTCCTCGTCAAACACATCACCTGCCTCAGCAATGCTGACGTTAAGATCATGAGCGAGAAGCTGAATAAGGCAAAAATAATTCATTTTCTTTTTTCACTGGCTGTTTTATATTTTAAGGACTGAATGCTGTTTGTTCTACATTTCTTTTCGTTACGTGTCGACCCCCATAAGGAGAGAGAGAGAGAGAGTTTACTCTGCTTTGATATACCCAAAATGTCTACTTCCATAATTTCTTGTTATGTTTTCAAACTGTCACTTAATTGCAATAATGATTTCACTCAATTTTTGTTGAAATCTTTCTTTATACACTTACTCAACAGGTGAACCCTCTCTTGGAGGTATTTGGAAACGCCGAAACAGTGATGAACAAAAATTCAAGCAGATATGGCAAATTTGTAGAGTTGTTCTTTACCAAAGAGGGACACATCATTGGAGGTAACTTCCTCTTTTTCTGATAATAAATGTGCACTTTCTATGACATTCTCCTCGTCTGAAACTTGGATCTAAAATTATTTTACAATTTTTCCTCACAATTTCAGGAAAAGTTTCAGATTACCTGTTGGAGAAGTCCCGCGTTGTTCGCCAGGGAGGCAGAGAGCAGAATTTCCACATATTTTACACGGTGTTAGGCGGGATGCCGCAGGATCGTCTGCGTTTATTTGACCTGAAGGCACCTGAGGATTACAGGTAATAATATATTCCCAAATAATCTGAGAAGTAACCGAAAGAGATTTTTTCATATCATGCATGTATACATATATGATACGTATGTAAGGCAGACAAGAGTGTCCAACTTGAAACAGGGAGATCAAATTTGATTCAAAGTGAAATTTGCTTATGTCATATCCTAGACAAACCTGTTTAAATTACAAAAACATACACAAGAAATTATGAAAACTATCGGTAGGGATACATGTAGCTGCTGGGCGTACATGTACTGGATACATTGTTAGTCTGTTGAACTCTCGAATAGGCCTATAAAGGTAGCAACTAAAGGTAGCATATTTTTTTTTATCTAAACAAGACCCAGCATGTACACTTTGATAAAGTCTTTTTTTGTAGACTAAGTTGCCTTAGTTGCCTTAGCTAACGTGTAACAAAATTGACGACTCCATTGCAAAAAATATATATATATATATATTCTAAACACATTGGTTCCATGAACTCACTACAATATTTACGTACTACCGTCAGTGTCACTATATGGATAATAGAGTTATAGCAAATTATATTATCGACTTAGTTTCAACCTTATCTTGGAAAATCCCCTTTATATGACACAAAAAGTCAATTTGTCAACACAATCTCATCCATGCATATATTAGACATATATTTGTGGTGCTGGGATTTTTCCGCACCCTGCCCAGGAGGTCGACAAAACGACCAAAATCATGTTTTACAAATACGTAGGCACCTTCAAGTTCTATGTAATGTATACCCAAATCCATTAAAACCACATCATTGCTTGTAGCAGAAATTTTGTGAAATCTAGACGAGAATGAACGGATTGCTTTTAGCAAGTCGGGAGTCCAGGAAGCCCATTTAAATATAATATTGCTCAGACCTATCAGCTCCTTCCCATCCGGCACAGGGTGGGTTGAAATTATACCAGGAGTAATACATGGGCGTCCTGTAAACGGAGATATATGATCAAATTTCGACAATAATTGATTCAAGTAATTATTAAGATATCTGAGGTGAGAATCTCCGAGGATTCTGAAAGTGGTTTTCCGATTATAACATTTGCAAAGGTCTGTCTCACTTACAAAATGGAAAATGCGCCTGCTTCTAGTTCCCCATTTCTAGTCTCCTCGAATATTCAACCAGCGTCCATTCATGTATTCCTCATTGTTTGTATTATTACAATTTTTGCCTTCTGTTCTTGCGTTCAGTTTACCTGATTTTTCGTGGTAAGCATAATCAAAGGAATGGATCTTTCTGTGGATTCTACAAGGATTATTTTGTTTTGGTCCAGTACCGTGGTGTCTGAACGCATCAAAATCCGTGTAGTCCAATTGTATCGTGCGAGCCAGAGCTTTGTATTGGTCAATACACTGAATACTGTTCACGATACTTTTCTATTTTGTGGTTTGCGTAGTGTCCAGATTGATGACTTCCTGTTATTTGCCATATGACGACACTCTTTGTCTTTCTTGGAAAAGACTGAGAAATGTATCCATGGAGACACCAAAAACTTCTGATCCATATAGAACGCGTAAACTATGTTTTGTAGCAAAAATAAAGACGTGAAAAGAATTCGCACCGCATATGAGAACTCGACATCCATCGTAAATCATGACAATTCCATAGCCACGTGTCCTCACATTTCACATTTAATGGGACACATAACAATGTGGAAATTACTTTTAACAGATGTTGTTTTCTGCTGGAACTAAATTATTCTGTCATATCGTGGTGCCAAGCATATGCGTTTTACTTATGAGATATACTGTTTAACTAAAAGATTTCTTTCAAAGGGATATAATAACAAGGACTTTTAAGCCACCACACTAGTTTTAATTTTGAAATAATTAGTGAATTTTGGTATTCAACAAAACATTCTCAAAATTACTGATGATTCATAATTATATTTTTTTCGCCACGATGTCTTCTTAAAAACTGGAAATGAAAAGGAAAAAAATATTAAATGAAACCAGTATGTTTACTTTTGGGAGTTCAGTCTAATACTATATATTTTACGTAATCTACTGCATACGTAAATATTTCAACAGTTATCTATATATCGATACATATGCCAAATACAGGTGTCACATATTCAGCACTTACCACTTCTGGCAAATGTTGTGGGTACATGTAGCTGTTTACTCCAGCGTGGGGTCGTACTTTTTCAAAAGCTTAAATAAAAACAATATTGTAGAACACAATTATTAATGAAATTTTCTGAAATACTGCTCATTAACCCATTTATTTATAAGCTTGTAACATCACAGTGGGACTTTTGGTTTCTATGAACTATAACAGTTTCAAACACTCTGAATGGTGATTGTTTAGACACAATTATTTTAAATTTCCTCTCAAGTATTACTTTTTCATAAAATCAGTTATTAAATCCTTTTTACTACTAGAGGTAGATATATCCAACCGCACTGATTCAAACAGTTAAAAAGAGCGGTTGCTTTCATAGTAATAATGGTATATAAAATCAACCATACCTTTCCACATAATTCAATACATTCATCCTTGTCTGTTTGCCCATTTCCTGAATTAGATAGACATCTGTAATTTTATGCGCTTTTCCATGTCGTATACACACGCATATATATATATATATATATATATATATATATATATATATATATATGTGTGTGTTTAATGATGTGAGGTAAGGTTAAGGTTGAAAGCTGTGCACCGGGAATGGTGTATTAGAAAGCAATACGACAGTAACACGCAAACTTGGTAGGTACGCACTGTTGTGCGAAAGACCAATATAATTCACTTAGCAGAAGAAAAATACCCATGGATGAATTATGCCAGGTCTTATTCTTTGTCCACTCCCATTAGTTATAGGCTGTCATTATTTCTGATCCGCCCCCCTCGCCTTCAAAACCCACGAAATTTCACTATATTTTACACAAAGTCGCCAGATTTCTTACGGATGATCCCATTACGAGCATTGTCATAACGAACACTTAGGAACATTTTATTTTTTATCGACGCTTAATGTCTTTTAAAGGATATCCTTACTCATAAATACTGCATTGGTTTTTTAGGCAAAGAGTGCGTTCTTCTTCAGTTGTTTGAGAAACAGGACCATGTTAGACATAGGAAACACTCACCATTGGCATCTAGATTCCCAAATTTGGCCATATCATCTTCTGTCAGTACTCCATCTTTATCAAAATCACCCACTTCAAAGAGTGCACGAGACCACAGTGGGCGAATTCTGCTATCCAGTTTGACCAGATATCTCTGTATCTCACTGTGCGTGACTTCATCATTGTCTGAAAACCCAAAGAATAATGGGTATTGGCCAATACCACAAATTTCACATGCAATCAATTCATAAAATTATTATTTTAGGCCATGCAACATTGGGTGAGTTTACGTCACCATCTTGTGCAATGCTAAATTTTCGGGTATTATAAGAAAAGACAGGACATGCTAAATCTTACGGTCAAAGTCCATGTTAGCCACTATCCCAACCCATTCCAGTCTAGTGAGGATGCCATCGTTATTGGTGTCCACGGCATCACAGATCAATTTCCCAATCTCTCTTGCTGTAAGCTGAGGGTTTGCTCCATTAACAGGGGTACAATCCCTAAAACAATGTGAAATTCAACCTTTCTGAAGGTATTTGCAAGTATGGCTTTGTTGTGTTCTTGGACGTTGATGAGGAACCAAAATAGTAGCATTTTATGAATCTGATAGATACCATCAGAGCGATCTTTTGTATTCTTAACGGGAAACCATGTTTGTGCATTTCAAAATCATCCCACATTGAACATAAATCCATCCTAATTAAAAAAAAATTAAAAACATCTCAACGGATTTAAACAGACCCCTGAAGGACGAAAAGCAATACACCGAGAGTGAGAGAGAGAGAGAGAGAGATTTGATCATGACCACAAGTGCTTACATTTTTGTTGTCATGGAGACAACACAGCAGCCCACGATCATCATGTTTAACTTCATCTTCATTCTGCAGTTTGTGGTACTTAAACAGAATTCAGATATCAACTTAATACATGAAATACCTCGTTGTCACACGCATGTTGATTTTGAATTCACGTAGCATTACATTTTAAGTATTACTTATAAAGGATGGATTAAGCTTTCTTTCTTAATAGCAATGCCAGACTTAAGAGATCATAAGAGAACAGGAGAATCTATTAAACGAAAAATCACCGCTATGTAAGCGGGCACATAACTTAGAGGATAACCTGTAACCATTCGCGATCAAAATTACTCTGAGAAAGAGTTGACGCATTACAAAATAATACACTGATAAAATTCCCTCTAAATAAGCGTTAGTCTCTATGTTTGGTTTAACTTTAAAATACATCAATTTAATTCTTGAAATTAGATGTATAATTTTAACGTAACACGGATTAGGCAAATGAAATATATCATAGATAAGTAATATGACAACATATATCAAATAGAAATAAAATTTCGATACTTGAAAATAGGTAAAATATGGATAACATTTAAAAACTCACCTGATATCGTGGATGTTCACAACAGCAATGTTTATGAATATGATTCTGCGACTGAAATGACAACGAAAAAACACTCCACTCTCTACACGAAAAAAATTTTTGAGGGTCACATACGGGTAGCCCTACTTTGGAAGTATTCGGTGAACGTAGACACTAAAACCGGCTGTGGCTTGAAAGGTATGTCATACAGACATGTCCGGCTTATAAGAGTGAGACTTAAATTATTACAAAAAGAAAATTTTGCCAATAACATATGTTAAAGACATACATGTAACATACATGTATACCTAACTATAAGCATATAGGACGTTGAGATCACGTAGGAATCGAGGCTCAAAGGATATGACGCGAGATTCCAGCATAAATTTTACATGCACAAGGTAACAGATAACAGACATATAAAAAGCAATTGAAATGCAGCAGTGCCACATATACATATACTAGTACATGCCAGTATAACATCTTGTCACATTCAACACTACCATGTGCATTTGAAAAAACGGAGTTTATTATACTTTTTTAATACTTTCAGGTAAACAGTAAACGTGTGTCCCGGAAAGCTTAAGCACAAAGCTTGTGTAATTTTGTCTCATGTTTTCAAATAGCAAGAAATATTTCGTGTTTATTTGAGTTGGGATTCATACCGCGTCCGATTATTTATCAATGTAAATAGGTGGTTTTTGGTCCGCCAGACGGACCACTGGACATTGAGACCATTCTCAGAGTCTAGAAAGCCAGACAAATTACCTATGCAAGATTGAGGGCAAAAGCTATCCAGCAAAGAGTAGTAGTCCTTTTTTCAGTCCTATATGGGTGAAAATCAAGGATCCTATGTCACCACCGTATTTGGCTATTAAAATAATTCCACACAAGATGTATATAATCGTGGTTTAAAATAGCAAGATAGGGTCACCAACCAAAAAGTGGGGGGTAAAGCCGGGTTGGCCAGTGATTAAGCACTACAACGCCTTTGTTCGGATTTCAATTTTACTGAATGAATCAGTATTATGCTCTAGGCAATGCCTTGCTGGGTAAGACAAATCATCAGAATAGATTATAGTAGTACCCCAAGAAGCTAATGTAAGTCGAATTTTAGGAGGAAGCACGTACATGTAACCGGGTAGACCAAAACTAAGACACTGAAGCAAAATCTCACAAGGCAACAGCCTCTTTCGAGGCTGGCAGAGCTATTTTAGTTTCCAATGCAAAACACACTTGTTACCAAGCATATGGCAAGACTGATAATTTGTAATAAGTTATGTGTGTCTAAAAGGACATTACATAATGATTAAATAACAATAAATATTGAAGGCACCATATAAGTTTTTATTTTATTGACAGTGGTTTGTAATATTTTTGTAGACGAAGAATATAAAAAAGATAAAACCGTCACAAGTACGCTGTATTTCTGCCCAATTTGTCCTCTTAAATCAGTTCAGTGCAATTTCAATTATCACTGATGTATTTATTTATTTATTTATTTATTTACTTATTTATCATTTTGTGATGAAGAATCATCAACGGCAACAGAGGATGTCTGGAGCACATGAAGAAATTTCCCAACATCTACCAGCAAAGATTTAAAGAACTGGAAGACCAGCTTCGCTGGGAGGGCTTTACACCGGAGGCAAGTCGTTCTCACACAACAAAAAGTTTATTTTTGAGACCATGTCTTGATATTCAAATGTTCCTAAAACTCAAGTCCGTTTCTAATCTCAAAGTCTTGGAACATTGTTTAGCCTACAGTGTACATGAAAAAGGTTAAAGTTTACTTTATAAAATAATATTCCAGGACGTTACCAACATTTACCAAATGCTGGCAGCAATTCTTCACATAACGAACATCAAATTCGTGCCAGTGGACAAAACTGAAGAAAATTCTGCCGCACAGATTGATGATATGGAGCCCCTAGACCACGGTAAGATTTTTATTTATTTTTACTTTAGATTTTAAATAAAATGTGACTAGGTAGGCCTAATAAGCTATTGAGAAGACCTCAGTAGATGATAAGTTTCGTAATTGTGCAAAAGAATTTAAAGGCTGAGAGGTAAAATCGTGTTGTTTTTCATATTTAGCATGTCGTCTGCTCTCCACGGATCCAGAGAGTATGAAGGCAGCATTTACTTCCTTTGAGTTTTGGGCTCAAGGTAAGCACAATTTTGTCTAAGTATAAATCTGGGCAGTGAAAGTAACTTTCAATTTTCTCTTGGCGCTAACAGACTAACATTCATTTTGAAGATCACGAAAGACAATCGCCCTTTTCTGTTCCTTCCTTAATGAATTTCATTTGTGAATTAGTTAAGGTGAAATTCTAAGTTAAAACACTAAATAATAGCAACTATCTTACTTTATAACTATGGTTGTACTTAAAATTAGGAGAAAAAACAACCAGAAAAAGGACCGTACCCTGGGCAAGCGACTGTCGTGACGCTTTGGCGAAATGGCTGTATGAAAGACTGTTCGGCTGGGTTGTTAGAAGGGTGAACGAGAACATGGGCCCTCAAAGTGTAGCCGACACGTGCGTACACACCTAGCCATTTCTTAATATTATCATTCTCATTTATAAACCATTTCTTAAAATGATTCATATTGAAATATTTTCATTTATGAAAAAATAAACAGATAAAAGTTGTTAACTGTTGCAACATGTATAACACGACATGTATTAGGGTTAAAATCTGCAAGCAAACTAAGCACTAAATGTATTTCATAGTTGGTGATAATTATCTTTAATACAGTTTTATAGCCCTTTTAGCTAGGTACATTAAAATGAAGTATCTTTTTTAATCCAGGATGGTTGTCGAAATACGTGTACATTTTCACATTCCATTTTCTCAAAACATTTTATTTTATGATATAGGGACAAAATACCACACGTGATTGGCATTCTGGATATTTCTGGGTTTGAAAACCTTCAACAGAACAGTTTCGAGCAACTGTGCATCAATGTTGCAAACGAACGCCTTCATTCTTTTTTCAATGAATGCATTTTCTCTCAAGAGCAAGAGGATTACGAGAGAGAAGGAATAGCATGGAAACACATCGACTTCCAGAACAATGAAGCCGTTCTGGAACTTTTCTATAAGGTAGACTGACGATTAATTTCATAAATATGTGTGTGTGTGCGTGTGTGTGTGTGTGTGTGAGAGAGAGAGAGAGAGAGAGAGAGATGATTCTGGATGGGGCGGGAAATTAAAATTTACAGAATGGGATAACACAGAGATTTAGTAGTCTACCACTCCAATTTGTACCTTCTTTTTTCCAGAAACCTATCAACGTCTTCTCGTTGTTGGATGAACAGTGTCGCCTTATACCGGTCGGATCAGACGTTACCTACGTACGAAACCTAGACGACCATTTCAAAGATGACAAACATTACGTTTCATCCAAAGCTGAACTTTTATTTGGCATTCAGCATTATGCCGGCAAGGTTGGTCATCACCTGTAATTTGTAATGAGAGTTAGAAATGTTGCAAAGTGAAGGTTTTTTTTAATATCATTAAGTTGGAAATTAGTTATCTTCCACTAATCCTTACCATCGTTGTAATACTGAACTGCAGGACAGAGTCAGACGAGAAGTGAAATAAACGTATTTGCCGAAAAAACTTTATATAAGAGTGTCATGAAGGACAGAACGCATATAGTATGCGATGACATACATCTTTTTAACTCAATTATTTTTCAAGGTTGTGTACGAGGCTCAAGGGTTTGTGGAGAAGAACCGGGACAATCTTAGCCCAGATATTCTTGACTGTATGAGGGACAGCGACAATTTACTGATAAGTGACCTTTTCTCCGCGGAACTGTCCTCCACGGGAACGATTTCTCGGTGAGGCCGCGCGTTAGACCTTAATAAAAATAAAACAATATGAAGTAAAAAAAATCCAGAAATTTCAGCAATTTCCTTCTTTATCGCCAAAGTATATCCTATCCAAAACTTATTTCCAAATTCCATGCCCCCGTTATTGGTGAAACTCCCAAATATCTACTTTTTACTAATTATTCTTCTTGGTAAATGAAAATGAGTTCAGAAGTATAGAATCTGAATCCAATTTGATGTTCTCATAGTTTAAAATCCAGGGCCGCTTTCAGTGGATTTGGTATAGCCTATTCTGTTAACATCTTTGCAGAACGAAGAGCAAAATTCGCCGAGGAATGACAACCAAGAGAGACAAAGCAACGCCGAAAAAAGGCACTGGGTAGGTTAATAATATTGTAGCTTTATATATTGAAAATTTGGGTCGCTGAAACGCGGCATTTTATTACCTTTGGTCTGCATACATCAGCTATTTGAATTCTAGTTAAATGGAGGTTTATTTTTCATATGCACAATTTTGATTACAACTTTCATCATTATTTCAGAGCAAACGGAAAGACAAATCTTCAGAATTCACTGACCACCTTTTTCAGGGTAAGCTACACACAAGTAATGCACCGTTTCTTACTCACATGAGATAAAATTGACTGTAACGATTTTAGACGCGCTTTTAAAATAGTTCTTTTATCCAGATAATTTTTATTCCAGCAATTTTGGTTTTAAGCACCCGATATAATAATTACTGAATAATTACTGAATCTTTCAGAACTCACTTAAAGAATTGGTTGATAAGATGACGAGATCAGAAACTCATTTCATACGGTAAGAATCCGTGTACTATCGATAATACTTTTAAAAAAGCAAATAAAGTTTTCGTGCCCACCGCAACTTAAATAAAAAACCTATAAACATTCCCTAATCAAATAACCAATCAACCTAAATCAATTTAACCCAATCAGGTCTAATATAAACTTATAAAAGTAATATCATTTAACGATTAAGTAAGTAAGTAAGTAAGTAATAATAATAATGATGATAATAATTGTTGTAGCTGTTTGAAACCAAATGACGACTTGGTTCCCGACGCGTTCAGAGCGGATAAAGTCCGCCACCAGTTACTCAGCAATGGGATTACAGAGGTGGTGCGCATCAGAAAACAGGGTTTCCCCGTCAGGATATCTATCGAGGAATTCAACACAAGGTTAGGGATTTTTTATTAGAAATATAAAACGGCATTCTTTATCGTTACTTAATCATTTTCGTTAAGTCTGTTTCATTAAACAATTCACTGCGGATTCAACTGACTTTTCAGATTTATAAAATGCGCACGGTGAGCGCTAGACCTTTATATAGCAAAGAAAAGTATTTCTTTTTGAATTTTTTTTTAACTTAAAAATACTTTTCAGTCTTTCACCAAGGTATACTACGTCTGAAACCGTTCACATATCTGAAATTACGATCCATACAGAAGTCTTGAGTTCCTAGTGAATGAGTCACTTTTGTAATAGCGGAAGGGACTGGTAAATTTCCCTGGTGGCTATAAAATTAGAAATTTAGAACTTCTTAATGGATTGTTATATATCGTTTTTTCTCAACGGATTAAGATTTAGTATATACCTAGATTTAGAATATACCTTGGTGATAAAAAGAAATTTAAAGTAATTACCAAAAAAAAAAAAAAAAAAAAAAAAATCAATTATATTTCTAAGATTAAATACGCACTGTATAGCTTGTATTGTCTTTTATTAACTAGATATCAAGCGTTGTGCAGTAGGCCGATTTCCGGGAGAGATTTGTGTCTTCTCATTCTTGGGAAACTTGGACTTGGCAACCAGTACGCTGTTGGAAAACAAAAGGTACTGAGTACTGGCAAATTAAAATTTGGTAACAAATGGTTAAATCAGGCACCCAGGTATATAAATGTATATTGCATGTGTTTAGCTTATTTGACATCAATGTTAATCATACAAAACAAATGAAATAGTCATTTTATTTCGCGTTTTTTCAATATGTGATAACATAGAATTGTTTTAACCCTGGTAGGTATTCCTGAAGTTGGAAGCAGTTCAAAAGCTGGATGCATTGAAGTTGCAGAAACTCCACGCTGCTGTGACAATACAGCGGTTCACCCGAGGACATTTGGCCAGATCGAGATATCGACCTCAGATTCTTAAAAACATTGAAGAAAAGAGGCGTCAAGCAATGAAGATTGCAAGAGAGAAAGAATTACGTTATATGGAGAAACATACGGAGAATCCCTCTCAATTAATTTCTGCAGAACAAGAGGTAAAAAAATCGAGCATTTATTTTTCCTCCCTCGTTTTACAGCAAAAATAACATCAAAAACCGCATTATGGGCCCAAAGATTAATAAACTCAAAAATGGTAGTCACGAAGGTATCATGCCAGTTACAAAATATCAATTAAGAAAGGAATGGCCCCTGTGTATTCAGTATACCTGCTACTAAAAGGTGTGAAAATAGTAATCGCATGGGTACTGTTATTTCCCAATGGTTTTTTTTTGAAAATGAATAAATTAAATAAGGATTTTCCACGTGTTAACCATATAGTAATATTGATATGACCAATAAATGGTCGTTTTTCAACAGAAACAGACTCATTATTTTTTTCAGAATTCTTCAAACACAAGAGAAACTATCCCAATGACTGCAAGATCTCCGTTAAAGACCGGGTCTGCTTCGTATGACTCAAATGAAATAACCCCCAAAGCCCCAATAACAAATGCATCAGAGAGCAAGACTTCTACGTCCAGCAGCATCTCTGGCACTGGGTCTACTGGAGGGTCGAGTTCTACTTCGTCTAATCAGCGCCTCAATGGTGGACGAAAACTATCTCGTCTCGACACGCAGGATGAAATCGCGATTATCAGGATTGATGAGGAGGAGGACATGGAATCCGTTTTTGAGGATTTTGATTACGTGTATGTTTTTTTCTGTGGTGAATTGTTTTAATGTTTAAATACATGATATATTTATTCCAGTTCCCATTAAAACCAGCAGGGGCAAATATTGTTTTTTTCAAAATGTGTAAATTTTTGACATTTTACCATAAATCGTGCCATATTGGAACATTTTCCAACTTCTGGGTCCACTGCTACATGTATTTATCTCATTGGTGTTTTAGCGATGCACGTTGGGACAGATTCAATGTGAACGACCAGGAAGATTGGGGAGAGGGGCATTGCTATCAGAACACTCTGAAGGTTTTGAAGATATGTTTGTATCTGGTCCTGTTCCTCTTGGTGATGAGTTCAGCTTTTGTTGCCAAGATTTCCCTACTGATGATGACATCTGGCATGTACTACCTGAGACCCTTCTTACAGGACCCCAGAAATAATGGAACCATGGCTGTAAGATTTAGTATTATGCTATCTCAATACATTCATCAATATATGCAGTAGTTTTTAATCACTCCTCTTCCCATGTTTTGAGGTAGGGTGGAGCAATTCATATGAATGTATATGTCTTGTAATCTTATGATCTTGTGAAGGAATTATGAAGGTAAACTAGTCATAAAGTTATAGACAATATCTTCTGAATTATTCAAACTTACATTTGATCAAACAAAATCTTTTGACAAAACATTTCAAGGGGCAACTTACGCTTTATTTTCTATTTTCCTCTATCTTATTTTCAGAACTCTGAGGGTTTCCATGAGATGAAAGACACCATCTTCACATTCCTAATTCTATGTATCACATTCCCATACTTCATCATTTTTTTGGTTTCTTTCTTCAAAACCATCTTTGGAAGTCAGCAGTGGCCATCATACAAAATCCTTATCTTAGTAAGTATAACTACAAAGATTCTGTCAACTCATTTTCTACTGCATGAAACTAAATACACTTAAGTTGATAAGCACTTTGTTTTGCAAAAGTGAAAAAATAACAAAATTGATAGATTTTATTGTGAATAATAATAATATCACACCAAAGAGCATGTTTTTATTGTTTTTTTTCAGGTCTTGTTCACTGAAGGTCTACATACACTGGGGCTTGTCCTGTTGGTATTCTGTGTTTTGCCATACCTGAGTCTGTTACAAGCCCTGCTGCTGGTTAATGCTACAGGTCTCATTCCTGCATTCTTCAAGTTGATTAGTCCTTTAAGGAACAACCAAGAAAAAGGAATCCGATGCACCTTGATCAAAGTATTTGACTTTCTGGCATGCCTTGCACAACTTTCTGCACCAGTTGTGTTGGTCCTCATGAAAGTCTTTGACATAGATTTTTCTGAGACAGCACTTGTCAATTTTGTTTGGCAGGCTCCTCTTGGATTGATCCTGACATCTGTGCCTCTATGGGAGAACTACACTGGCAGTAGATTTTTCGACACAAGAATAGCATTGCATGCTGGTAGGCAGAAGCTGACCTGTGTGACCAGCTTGTTCAAATTCGGTTGCACATTCTTGTTTGCCTACTACTTGAATGTCATTAATGGCAATGAGTTGAACTTCGATATTGATGCATTCACACTCTTGATTCAGGGGACCAACCCCAATTCAACCAACATCACCCACACCAGTGATGCAAATATATCTGTTGACCAGGTTTTCATCCAGTTGTCTCCATTTCTGGCACAAGTGCTTGGTGTGCTGATCTGTGTGTTTTTAACACACCAGGCCTGCAAGCTGTGCATGCAGCTCATTGCCTTCTCTCTTCCAATGCTCCTGCTCTCTCCCATTGCAGTTACAATTCTTCTGGTTAATGAAACTTACAACTTCCTGCCTACTTCCCTATCTGCACCTGATGGTGCAGACAACCATGTGGTATATGTGTTTGACTTCCATCACGGACAGAAGGATTCTGTGTCGTTTTCATTGACCATTATTTTGGGAGCAATCTGGTGGTTCTCCATGATGTGGATATCCAGACACATCTGGTTTCCTCAGTCCAATAGATTTGCCAGGAATGAAGAGTAAGTATTGAATTTTCCCCATTTTTTTCAAATAAATGTGAAAAAGATTGTTCCTTTGTCCCTTTGCATGTTTTGTATAACTTATAATTGTTCAAGCGAATACATTCTGGAAATAATAATAAAAAATTGCTCCTTTAACATGCAAGGTCAAAGAAATGTTGAAGAGTATATCTGATCTAAATCTCCTAAATGCTGGTGGATTTCTTGATTACAATTGCTGTCCTGCATATTTTCTTAATTGATATAATGATAATGAAAATATTCATGTGTACTTTTCTAGCCTTTTTGTCTCCTCATTCTACTGTGGTGCCCTCATTGACATATGGAACATGTGTAATCGGAGAAGCAATGACAAGGAGAAGTACCTTAAATGGAAGGCAGAAGACTTTGAAAAGTACTTCAAAAAAGAAGTGCCGAGTGGAGATTACCTCTTGGCATCAATGACCTCATCTGAGCTGAAAAGTATGAAAGGAGAGGATTCTACTGACAGTGCAGTCCCAATGATTTATGCCTGTGCTACAATGTGGCACGAAACAAGAGTAGAGATGACACAACTGATGAAGTCCATTCTAAAGTAGGTCCACCTCCTGAGAATTAATTTAAAAAGTTAAAAACATTCAAACCTTTTTTGAAAGAAAGTTACGTTTAATGCATTAGATACCTCGAGCTCTTTACAAAGTCTATTTTTGGATTATTGTGATGGTGCTAAGTTAACAGTACAAGTAGCAATAAATGATATTATCTGGGCATTTTCTCATCAATTGTCTTTTTTCTTTCATAGAATGGACGAGGACCAAAATGTGAGGAGATTACAAAGAGAACATTTCAAGATAAAAGATCCAGATTACTATGAATTGGAAAGTAAGTTAAAATAAAGCTTACCTGTATAACAGTAGAGACAGGTAAAAATAACATAATTACATAGTAGAAAAAATGTTGTTAAAATTATAAATAGGCACAATATTAAAATTTAAATTCATTTCCAGCTCATATTTTATTTGATGATGCAATGGGGAAGAATGCAGAAAACCAGTGGGTGCCGAACAGCTTTGTGCAACAGTTTGTGGAAGTGATGGATGAAGTTTTGAGGTAAATGAATATTTCAAAGTCAAATAAAAAGTGCAAAGATGGTTTGTATGCTCTTGTGTATGCTTTTCCAGTGAGGAGAGGAAAAAAAACTACCTTACTCACAAATCTAACAGCAAAATGACTGGCCACCTATAGTCTGTACAGAGATGGTTTTATTTTGACCATTCCAGAAATCTGAAGAATTCACATCATAAGATGGGGCATTTTAATTAGACGTTTTTGAGCATTCTGAACTAGGCATACATTTTATTTTTCTAAAACTCCTGTAATTTCAAGAACCATGTGAAACTGCAGGAAAGAATGAATTTGTAGAATAAAGTACAGCAAGAGTTCCAAATTACCAGTACATATGAGCACCAAAGTATATACAAGAATGTTTTAAAGAGAGAGGTTTCAAGAGCATGACTCTTAATAGTTCACATAGCTATCTTATAAGTTGTATATTTTCAGTGATGTGGTATGCACGGCAGATGGCAAAGCTTTCAAACCACCCACCAAATGGACCACTCCATACGGAGGTCGCCTTGAGTGGACTCTCCCTGGAGGAACTAAACTGATCACACACCTTAAAAACAAAAATAAAATTAGGCATCGCAAGAGATGGTCACAGGTAAAAATTGAACTTTTTAAAAATATTACAGTATGTACTACTTGTAAGAAAGATTTTTTCTTTACTGCAAGACTGGCAGAGCATACTTGAAACAGGTGCTACTATAGTTGTAACTTGTAAATGTATAATGTAGGTACAGCTATCTTTGTTATAGAAAAGCAATTGCATACTACACGGAATATTATCCTTAGGTGCTAGAATCAATAAAACTGTTCGATTGGCAGATAAAATTTATTCAAAATACATTCACTAAAATAACGTTAGGTAATGAAAAACATTAAAATGATACCTATAAAATCATTCTTTTCATTTTTATGCCCTTCTTATACATTAACTTTACCAATGACACTACTTTCCAGGTGATGTACATGTACTACCTTTTGGGCTTTAAGACCCTTCAGGACAATTCAATGGGAAATTCCCACGAAATTGTAAGTAACAGTCCAAACTCCATTTTATATTAATTTGGAGTGAGTCAAATTATAAAGTGTGATATTGTGCATTTAAGTACATATCTGAATAACAACACAAGTGAAATCTATAATTTACCTTCATTTTTTCCTCTATCTTGTCACTTCTTGATGAAGGTACCAGTAAGACTGGAGGCATATTTGTAATGATAGGCTTGAATTATGGTGGTCTTTACTGTGCTACATGCACATAATTTCTTTCTAAATCGACATTTAAGGCTGACAATACATTCCTCCTGGCCTTAGATGGAGATGTGGACTTCAAACCAGATGCAGTAAGTATGTTGGTGGATAAGATGAAGAAAAACCCCTTGGTTGGTGCAGTGTGTGGACGCATTCACCCTATTGGAACCGGTAGGTTTTACTTTTGTGAAGAGCACTCTCCACCTGACTAGTTTAAACAATTGCATGATACCTTATGAAGATAGCTTTATTAAACAGAATAAGTACAGCAACTCTTGACAATCAATACAATACTATGTAAGTATTGCTAAAATTAATCGGTTTCAATACTAAGGCATATCAAATATGCAGGGTAAAGTGGCCTTTCTCTAAAAATGTGAGCACCTTGAGATATTAGGGATGTTTTATATTTTGAATTTTCTTTTGCATATTTCAGGTCCTATGGTGTGGTATCAAATGTTTGAGTATGCCATTGGCCACTGGCTTCAGAAAGCTACAGAGCACGTGTTGGGCTGTGTACTGTGCAGTCCTGGATGCTTCAGTTTGTTCAGGGGATCTGCACTAATGGATGACAATGTCATGAAGCGATATACTCAGAAGCCAGAGCAAGCATCGCATTACGTCCAGTATGACCAAGGTCTGTATAAAACTGATGAAAAACTTGCTAAATGTTTAAGTATGTAACCCAAGATATTTGAAAAAAGTCCAATGTTTATCCTATTTTAAAATTTCTTGCTACAGGAGAGGATCGCTGGTTGTGTACCTTACTGCTACAGAGAGGCTACCGTGTAGATTACGTGGCTGCTTCAGATGCTCTGACTTATGCTCCTGAAACTTTCAATGAATTCTTCAATCAAAGAAGGCGCTGGCTTCCATCCACAATGGCAAATATCTTGGATCTATTGAAAGACTACAAAAATACTGTTCGCCGGAATAACAACATCAGTTATCTCTACATTGCATATCAGTTCATCCTGATGGTGACAACAGTTCTGGGACCTGCAACAGTGGCATTGATGATTGCAAGCTCTATCCGTTCCTTGTTCCCATTTCTCGATGTTTATTTGTCAAACCTGATAGCATCTGGACCCTTGATCATTTTCTTCATCATCTGCTTTGTTGCCAAACCTCCCACCCAGTTATTTGTGGCAGGGATCCTTAGTGCACTCTATGCTCTTCTCATGATGGCAGTCATAGTAGGGACAGTGGTGACAGCTGTGACAGATGGGTTCTTTAATCCTTCTGTGGTCTTTTTGATTGGTCTCAGTGGGGTTTACTTGGTTTCTGGACTGATCCATCCCAAGGAATTTTTCTGTCTTATTCACGGGGTTCTCTACTTTCTCTGCATTCCATCAGGTTATTTGATCCTGGTCATTTACTCCTTATGTAATCTTAATGTGGTCAGCTGGGGTACCAGGGAAGGTCCTGCCAAACAAGCTTCAGCACAAAAGGAAAGTCCAAAGTCCAAGGGACTTCTATCCCTTTTTAAAAGTGGTGGGTTACAAGAGCTGAAAGAGTTGTTTGGAGGGAAAAACAGTGATGCCCAACAAAGGATTATCAAACTGCTTGAAAACTTGGATGAAAAGGTAAAATATTTAATTGCCAAAGACAAAAAACCCAAGAATGATGTTGAATTGGGAGACTATGACACACCTGAGAATATGAACACAGACACAATACCTGAAAAAGTGTTTGAAAAGCCCGAGTTAAAACCAAGCCAACCAGAACCTCAGGAGTCTAAACAAGAAGATGGTGATTTTTGGGCAAAGCAACCATGGCTAGGGTCAGGAAAAGAAAAACAAATAACAAACCAGGAAAACACCTTTTGGAAAAACTTCATTGAGAAGTATCTCTATCCTCTTGAAAATGACCCAGAAGAACAGAAGAGAATTGCAGCTGAACTGAAATCATTAAGAAATGATGTGAACTTCGCTTTTTGGATGATCAACGCCATTTGGATGGTATTGAACATGGCTCTGCAAGATCAACGTACAAAGCAGCTGCTGAGCTTCAGATTGGGCGCTGACACAACTGGCAACAATATCAATGTAGAAATTGTCAGTTTTGTTTTCTTGATCACATTTGCAGTTATTCTGTTGTTCCAAGTATTTGGAATGTTTGTCCACCGCTGGGGTACCTTTGTGCATCTTATGTCCTTCACATCCCTTTCTTTGAAATCATTTCGTAGGATGGACATAGAGGACATCGATAAGAGTGAATTTGATGAAGAGGACTTGCCTCAGGTTTTAAGCTTCACAAGACAGTTGGTAAGAGAGCAGCTGTTGGAAGAACCAGAGCCAGACTACGACTGGAGCGATGAAGATGATGACAGCACGTACTGTACAAGGGGCCATGCTTTTCACAATACATATGAAGATTTACCAGAGGAATCCATTTATGAAGAAATTCCTAAAGGTCCAGATCTGCTACGTTCCTTGAAGAGGGGCATGACAGAACGCAGAAACAGAGGTCAGACGGAAAAAAGGGACGTTCGTAGACGTCGTCTCCCAAGACGTGACTGGGATGAAGTTGGTCAGCAGCAAACTAGCTTTAAACACAGGGTTGTTCCACAGTTGAGGTTCCTGGACAATGTGAAGAATATGATGCCTCCCCAGATTCCACAGAGAGGAATCAGTCGTAACCGCCCAACAAGATACCAATCAAGATCTAATGGCCAACGTTTTGGAAATAAAAGGTATATCTTTCAATTTAAAATTACTTTCTCCAGAGCAAAGTAGTAAATATTAATGGAGATGACACAAATATAATTACAGCAGTTACATCATTACTGCACAAGAAAAATCAATGAAAATGCATATTAAATATTTGTCAGAAATGCACTTCGTCCAAGCACATAAAAAATATAACATTGGTTCATGAACACTGCCTTAATCTTTTTAAATTCAGGGATATCTTTGGTCGAGCATTTGAAAGAGGGCTATCCAAGTACATTCGATATTCTCAGAAGAAGGCGAGACGTAGCGTCCCTCGCAATGGTAGGATTACTGAAAACCATACATCTACCAATGAAACACGCTATATGGTCAATAGTCATGACGACTTCACTTACTTGTAAATGAATGAACATGTTTCAATCTGATGATAATCAGGAAGAATTTGTAAAGGAAGAGATTGAACAGTTATTGCTATTCAAGATAAATTAGTTACAAAAAATTGTTACATGGTATATGAACATATTCATTTATTAATCATGCGTATATTACGGAGTAAACAAATTCAATTAGTTTATACGGTAATGACTTGATCTTTTCTCTGGGAAAAATTATCTAACTTTCAGATACATGAATTTGGAATCATTGAAAATATGTTTTTAGTAGCATTTGTTGTGCTTTTACTTATAGAATGGAACTACAGAGTAGCCTGCCATTTAATTTTGTTGCAACCTCTAAATAGGAATGTTGTGTTTTAAGAATTATTGACTTAAAAAATAGTATCTTTACAATTCACAATTTTCCCCATTGAAAATATTGAGTCATTTCTGCCTGTTAGTTCCAAAAATATATCATAGCATTTTACCTTTTTGCATTTACATGTCTACACATGTACTAAATAGCATTTACACAGGTACTTTCACCTGCCTTTATTGAAAAAAACAAAATTAAACAAATATTTTCATCATAATCACCAGAAAAAAGTTATGGATGTCACTATTTATATTTATATACTGAAAATAGCAATATTATAATGATGTTTTTTTAACACACTGGCAGATCTACTGTTCTTACCACAGTCAGAGAAAAGAAATCAACTCTTAAGCTTGTAGGGAACAAAGGGGGGTGTTCAGAATAAAGTTATCGTACCAGCAGGAACGATCTATCTTTGCAGGGATTCTCACTAAGGTGCATTCAATGTAATAAGATTAATTGTCTGGCATGCCCCTGCAAGAAGCTAGTTTATTAAATGAAAGTTAATTACCTCCTAGCTTTGAGTTTATTCTGAATACTTTCAAAGAAAACTTAATAAATTTTCTTTAATATTTTATCTGTTAAATTTTTCATATTATATTTTTGAAGCACATACTATTTTTATATAAAAATTAAGTTCTTTCTCTAAACTAGTTATATCAAAATATACATATATACGGTTGGTTTTTTAACCACAATGCATTGTTCATATTAGTTAAATAAAGTAATGTATAGTTCAACTTATTACTGTTACCTTGTTTCAAACTTTTAAGTTGTAACCTTTTATCAAAGAAAGAGATGTAAATGAGGAGACCTAACAGTGACACAACTGTACTCTTAACTAAGTGAAACCAACAGTCGCATTTCAATCGAAGAAAGTGTGAAAAAATGCAAATAAATGTGGTCAATTCAATCAAAAGATTACGAGGATTTTTGACATCATGTTCAGTACAACTTCTTTCCCAGAAGCTCTGTGTCCAGCCATTTTGCTCTCCATTCATCTGCTCCTAACAATGCATAGGATGTTAACCAACCTTCCCTTGGCAACTCGGCCATGAACACGGGGTAGAGTCTTGATACTAGTCTACATGATTCCTCTACCACTTCTGCACAATTTCCTATTACGAAAAAGAGCCGATTCATTTAAAATGATGAGCCTCAAAAAATTATAATAAATAAACATTTCAAATATTTAATTCAATTGTTATGTAGCAATCAATGAATGTAATCCATAACATCTAATACCTATACCAATTTGGCAGATAGAATACAAAGAACAGTAATGAGATTAAGTTTTAAAACTGGACAGACAAAAAAGAAAAAAAAATTATATTTAAGTGCAAGGCATTTTTGACTCAGTTCTGTCTTGTGTTTGGAGTTCATAAGATTTTCCAGTCCCAAGGTGAAGCATTTATGTTACAAATAGGGAGGCTGAATCCATTCCTTCCTCAAGTACATAAATATGTAAATATTAAAGTTTGATTTTCAATCACCTACCATTTTCTGCTATAGCAACTACATTTTGAAAATCTTCATTAATGTTTTCCTGAAACACACACACAAAAAAAAAGAAAAAAAAAAATCCTTAATTAGTGTAACTGTGAACCATCAAGATTTTTATTTATATGTTTTAACAACATTCATTTTAACACACATTTACCTCCTCCTAATGTTTCTTCAGTGATTCACTTAAGTCCAGTTACTACTGAATAAAGAGAGACATTGGATGCAAAGCGTTTTCCTTAAGGATATTGTGAGACCTGGATGTAAGCAGATTGGAACAAAATGCCTCCATGCATGAAGTGTGACATGGCTTCCACTCAACAATCCTTACCTATAAAATGCTCTCACCTTTTTTCCTATTTTTTCCACAATAAAGTTTACAAGTTCAGCATGGAAACATGCCTTAATCTGGGAATCAACTGTTTGTGTTTCATGGAGAAGAATGTATATTTTTCCTGTAAAACGAGAAAAGGCTGTTATGATTTCATGTTAAAACTCACATGTAGGAGAGGTGAGTAATTAATTTGCCAAATCACTGATAAAAGTTTATAAGTCATCTGCTTTTTAGTTTTTTCCTTTATAGATAATTAACATCAAGTTAATATTAAACAACCTAAATGAATACAATTCTAATTTTAGTCCTTCATTTACAAAAAAAAGTTTTCCTACCTGTACTAAGGTCCAGATCAAGTATATATCTATCACCAGCATAAATCTTTTTTAGTTTACTGAATTCACTGGGACTGAAATATAGAAATTATTGCATTTTGATATTCAACACTAAATATATGCTGCTATTTTGTTATACAGTTTATACTGAAGAATAATAACAAAATTAAATAAATAAATAGAGAAATAAATAATCATTTATAGTGAGATACACAACTTACAGTACCTTTTCATCATAGCTGCAAATGAGGTTCCTAGAAATATTTCTAATTTTCTTCTGGTTCCTAAAATCAAGAAAAGGTCATAAAATAGGTTGTAAGCTTCATCAAGTTGTTTTTAACACTAAAAATTGGAATCAGCTTGGTACCCTTTGTTCCTGAACATCACAGCTAGGCAAAAATATACTTACTCCATAAAACAGGTTCTTGCATGTTAACTATCTTAACAGGAAGTATATCACTACTGATGGCACCATGGAATGTCGTCTGAGCTTGTAGATAATGCTGAACAAGAATATGCAACCTGGCTTGATTCAAGGTCTCCATTTTCACTGCTTTGACAGCCATGAAGTTGGAGAATAAGTGCAGCATAGTAAACAGGAAAAAGAGTACCCATGTCAACCTGGAAGATGTAAACATAAAAACAACTGAAGCAACCTTTGACATCTTGTGCACTTCAGTTACATAAAAGTAATCCCATGTGATAAAAGTGTCTTTTGCAAATCACGTATCTCCCTTTGTGGAAAGAATATTTTCTTTTACTAGAAATGAGTACCACTCAGCAACAATTAAGAAACCATAACATTTGGAAAAATATAACATGGGTATAACAATCAGTACCAGGGAAAAATATTTGAGCTAGTGACTTTAATATTAGGAATCTTGTGAAATTTGAATGACTGAAATAATGTAGAATCTACCTAGCTTACAAAATGTCCTTACGTTTGGTGACCAGATACCACTGGCATCATTAACAAGCCACAAATCAAAGCTGCCAGGTTTACCAAAGTTTCCTACTTAAGAACAACGTAAAAAGGTATTAGGATAATTGACAAAAACTATAAGGCAACACCAAACTTTTATGTCTTTTAATATAAGTCAAGGAATTTTTATACATTAATTTTTGTATAATTTGCACAAATTTAGAATAAGTCTCTTTTTGTCAAATAAAAAATGTAAGGTACTTATTTTTGGATACCGAAGTGAGATATGAAAACAGACATCAATTTATATCACATAAATATTAAACAGACTACCAGCTAGTATGCCTGAACTTTACCTGGCTCCCATCTTTGGCAGAGACATCTGCCATGTTATTTCTTCTAGCCTGGTGTTGGGTTAGTGCTGCCCTTGTGGCTCCCCCAGCAACTCCAACTATGGACTGAATTTAAGTAAAAAAAAAAAAAAAAAAAAAAAAGGTAGCAAATGTAATCAGTATAGGAATATCATTTTCTACATTTCTATTTCAGAGCAAAAAAAAAATACTCATGTAACCACTGATGGATAGGCAAATAGTTTTAAGAAACAAACAACAGGATTAAGCTTATATTCAAGAAAAAATAATAATCAAATGTACCTTGCTTACACCAGCAATACAGACGATGAGTGTAAAATATCCTTGAAAAAGGGGAGCAAGAATCTCAAGAAATATTGCACAATCATTCAAGATGTCAGCAAACAACCTGAAATGAAAACATATAAAGAAAAAATATTTAAATGTTTATGACTTATTGGTTTACTAAACATGAGACATTTGGTTCACATCAAAACTACTTAATAGTCTTTGTTATATCCCTCTGTAGTTCAAGGAATAAAGTTTGAGGACTGTAGAATGAAAAGCTCACCTCCATCTCTTGGCATCACAATCTAAACTGGTTCTGGAAAATACAAATTGTTACAATTAGACCTGCATCATCTGATTAACATTTCTCTAGAACTGTATTACCTCTGAACAATTCTTAAAGAGACAAGCACAACTAAGTATTCCATAAATTACATACCCTTGAAACCAAGCAAAACCAATCCTCCCAAGCATACCCATACCATCTGAAAAACAATATATTCATTTTCAGAAAATTAAAATCAGTTATATATCATTTCATTTTAAAATTATCAAATATAAATAAATAAATAGGTATCTTCAACAAGTATCTGATAATACCTAAAAACCATCATTTTATGTAATTCAAAGGTCAGAAACACTCTGAAAATATATAAACAAGATTATTTTGACTGATTTTACTTAGCTAAAAACACAATTTTTCAGCAAGGTTGCCAATTTATTAGTACAAAGGCTGTAACATGCCTTTGGAATGTAAACATAAACTACCTTAAAATAACATACACACATACACACTAATCAAATTAAAGCAAACAAACAGATTTAATTAAAAATACTTGTGGCAACAAAATTCATTACATTTCATGTTTTATGTGGTGCTGATAATAGTGAAAATATTTACTGCATAAATCAATTTTATGCATATGTACCTTTCAACAGCCATGTTATGGTAGCTGCCAATGGTGTTGCAGACTCATCTCCAACACCAACACCTTTCAATACAGCTTGGGTTGCCAAGGTTCCAGTAATGGAACTTGCAAATGCCTTAAGTATCAAATATTTATTATTTACAGGTTTTAATTAAAATTTGAATAATCAGATCCATAAACAACAGCTACTCTTCCTTTTTAAAATTCCTGAGAAGAAAATTATCCAAAAATATACTCTAATATATATATATATATATAATGCAAAAGTTTAAACTTTAATGTTGGTATAAATAAGATATAAATTAATATAGCACCTGTAGAGTATCCCACAGCTGGTACTGCATGTAATCCTCACTGACACTGTCAGGGTAACCCTGGGGCAAGAATACAGACTGAAAGCATAGGAAAAATACAAATAAAATCACTTAAAAATATGTGACTAAATTTTAATGGATTATTATAAACACACATATACAGTATATCCTGAATTTTTAAATGAGAAAATAAATAAAACTGAAGAAATAATACATGAAACAAAAAAGCTTCAGTCTAAAATTCCCAACATAAAATTATTTGCATCTCATTGATTAAGCTATGCAAATATGCATGAATGCAATTTCTTTGACGTCCCTTAATTGTCACTTTGAGTCTGTGTGAGCATTTTCGGATTACATAGGTACAGTGACATTATATCATTTTTACACTAAAATCTAGTTACTTTTTTTCAAGGAATAAAGACTTTTTTGCTTTTTACCGTCAAATTTCAATTTTTGCAACGTTTTGACATTTACCCTAAAAAGATCGAAGACCGATGTGAACCTCTCCGACCGGTCACACGTGATGAGACGTCCATCAACAGCCTCTATATATTCTTTCTTTGCGGTGCTAGATCCATAACTTTCCTTAAGAACAACTATATCACCCATAATGCTATTTATTACTAAATCAAATGTTCGTGCACACACGTAAACAATTCAATGTGATTAGTAGTGGATAGACGGCACTGCTATCAGATATCAAGCAAGACGAGTATCTTTTGTTTCACACATTGGAATGTTTTTATTACAATATTGTTCATTTGGTTTAAATCTATATTTTTAATCAATTGGTATTATTATGTAATTCAAATTTATCAAAGGTCAGAATTTTTACCTTACCATTCGGAATTGTTTTATCTTGACTATTTTGCCCTCTATCGGCACGTTATTCAAGTAAATTTTACTTTTTCAAATTTCCGGAGCCCGGCCGAAGGGGAATGTGTTTTATGCTGCATTATATCAAACATTGAAGAATCTCACATAGTCGAAGCCCCAGGACAGGTATGTATATTCCCCTAGTAATCTAAAGCATCAATTTTTATAGTAGTCAGTATGATTACGATGATGATCAAATGAGTTCTCGATAGATTTTATTTTGCTTTAACTTGAAGTGTGTGTGGTTTCTTGAACATTAGTACTATGCACACTGCCTGCGGTCTCGTGTTTTGTGGTTTGAATAACCATAACTGCCTTAACTGAAGTTAATGATTTTAGAATTTATTTAGAATTCTGATGGACAATAAACACCAGACGAAAAATTCACAAATTATGTAACAAGACTACTTTGGCTGAAACCATGAAAGTGAAAAAGTCTAAAATAGTCTAACCAGTTAAAATTTTTGGCAATTTGATATTTACACACATTTCTCTCTTTAGCTGAAGTTGAATATCAACAGTTAAAGCTTGATAATTGTTAATGGCCCTCTCAAGTTCTAAATTTCTGAAAGCAACCTAATCATATATATGTTATATTTCATTTTCTGTCAGGATATCACAAGTTGTTCTTTACTAAGTCTTTAATTTCTGATATTGAACAAGAAAAATTGATCTAACTGGGGAAAAAAGGTGACGCAGTTATACCACTGTAACGTTACCATTTGTTTGTTTCATCCACCATATTGCCAAGAAGAGCCAATTTCATCTTGAGTGGCAAAATAGTGGAAGACCAGATGGTTTATAAACAAATTGATGCCACATTTATTTGGAATTCCCAAGAAGCAAATGATATTGTTTTGTAGTATGGCAAGCATTAAATGTCCTGACAATCCATAAACAAATAGATTCAGCATCTATTTTAAGTTCCAAATAGCAAAAAATATTGTTTATGTTGTATGCCAAGCATTAAATGAGTTAAGGAGTTACTGGTAAGCTCAGTGAAATAAGTTGTGAATGCCATATATTGTTTCTGTTTTCAGAAAATGGAGTCCTGGGAGCTTGACCTGCCTGACTTTGAAGTCCCAACATTTGAGTCACCCAAGGCAAAGAAGGATGCCAGTTCTAAGCAGCAAGGTCGGCGCAGGTCCTTGCGCCTGCTAAAGAGGCAATCCACTGATGTTGGGGGAGAGTCGCCTGGAGTGGGGTTAGGCACTTATTATGATGACAGTGCTGTTATAGTCCCTGCAAAGGTATGTTTATCTAAGACTCCATTCCCACAGATTTTAGATCTATCTATCCCTATGGGGAGTCTCACTAGATTACTGTCAGCTTTGCCGGCTTAAATGTCTGTCCCGCCTACTAAAAGCTGTAAGGGGGTAATTAACTACCGTGATGATGCTATAAGTAAGCTTATTAATTTTTATGTGACCAAATATGTTTGGTTTACCAAATGTTTAATCGTTGGGAGGTACATTTTAACTCATTTGTAAAGGAATTTTCAAAATTGAATTTAAAAAAAAGAGTGGGGTGAGTTCAGTATGATTGGGATAGAAGTAAAAAAATTATAAGAAAGAGAGAGAGGGAGAGAGATAAAAAGTGAAAAAATTCATTGTATATTTCAGGTCCAGAGAAGAAGATCAACTAACAGAAGAAGCAGAGCAGCAGCACCACTGGATCCTCCAATTACTGATCTGGAGAATGAAATATCTGAGCAGGCTGATAGATCAGAGACAGTTAGTGTTTTACAGTCCATTTATGATGATGGAGAAGATACAGAAAATACAGATACCAACCAGTGTACAGAGCCAATATTGTCTAGAGGGAGAAAAGTAAATGGTGGAAAAAGTGGCAGGAGGCCAAAGGCCAGGGGTAAAAAGAAATCTTGCAAAAATTTGGACAGTAGGCCAAGTGAAGAAGAATTGGAAACTAGGACAGATTCTTTTTCCAGTGAATTATTGCATCTCCAGACTGACAAAACTGACGTTGAGAATAACCCTATTCAAGAATCTATTGATATTGAACAACCTGTACTTAGGAATGATTGGGAATCAGAAAATGTGGAGAAGGACCACCAGGACTCGCATTGTGATGGAGAGACAGCTCCAGCTGCACATCCTTCAAGTGAACTTAACATCTCTGACTTAGGAACTGCATTGGAGACTGTTAATTTATCTAGTAACAAAGACATGGTTTTACCAGATGAATTCAGCGATCTCGAACTTCCCTTCTGTGAGGAGGAAGATCAGAAATATGAGAAAAAGGCAAAGAAGGAAAGTAGACGATCCAAGAGACGATCGTCTGATTTTTATGTGATGGAACCAACATATTCAGTTGAAGAAGAACTGAATGACATTGACATGATAGATTCAGTTGAGGAGGAAATGGAAACATGCAGAAAATCTAAGAGACTGAAAAGAAAATCTATTGAGATTTTCCGTCAGAGTAGCACTCCTAAAAAAGATGAGTGGGATGAAGATGACCTTGACACTGCTGAGGAAACTTCGAAGGTAATTTTACAGTACAAATATTCATGTAGGTAATCATTTATAAATGAATTGGGTAGATTAGGGTAGAAAAGGTATTGTAATTTCACAGTGGATGAAATGAAAGGAAAAATTATGAGTTTTTGTACCTTGCTGTATAAAAGAGCCATTTTGCTTTTCAAACTTGAAAAGGTTATTTTCATTATCAATCATTATGTAATTGATATTTTTTCCTCCAGATTTGCTCATCAGATGATCAAGATATGGAGAGCTTACCACAAAAAGAGAGCATGGATGTTTTGGATGAATGGGACAGTAATAATCTTAAGAGTCAAATGTCAAGCAAATGTCCAAAAGAGGCAAAAGGGAAACAGACACGAAAGAGAAAAAGTTCAGAACCATCTGTAGAAGAGATTTATTTGAACAAGAATTTTTCCATGCCTCCAGCAAAAGTTTGGGAAACTATTTTTGAAAATCCACTAAAAAACAAAGCTGGTGTGGAACTGATGACAAGTCTTAAAAAAATGAGGCGGTCTATACAGTTCAGCGAGTTTGCTGCACCGCCATCAAAGACAAAGTCCAGACACAAGAAAGCATTAGGCATGGGTTGGAAACCACCCACAAAGAAAAGTTTAGAGAAAATAGAAAAGTTGCTTGAATCCAAACTTGCTGCTCTGGATGCCTCTCTGCAGAGGAGTCCTTATAACACAGTGCATGAAGAAATTGTTCCAATGCAAGAGGAAGATTTTAGCTCCCTTGACTCTGACGTGGACAGCACACTAGCTGCATTGGCCACCTCTGTCAGCAGAATGAGTGATGTGTTCTTAGCAGATGACGAGGAAAAGTTTGCTAGCTTAGACTCTCTTGTTGAGACAAAAGAACCATCCAATAACGAATCAGATACTGAGGAAGATGACAGTGCCAATATTTGTGAAGATAACAACAGGAAGAATCTAGGTGGCAGTAATGTAGTAAATGATGAAATAGACAGCAATGACAGCGCTTTGTTTGAAAACACAAACAGTATTAGCCATGAGGCTGGCAGAGCAGGTGCTGGAATGATTCACATGGACAGTCCTCTAGAGGAACTGCCAGAAGATGAAATGATTTCTGAAAAGGCTGAAGAAACATATGGTACAGCGAATGCAATTGCTACTGTTCCTACCAACGAACAAGATCAAGATGATGTATTTTTCACACCAATGAAATGGGCTCCACTTGGAGCCAAACCACCAAATGAATCACATAAAAGTACAGTTTCTAGCTTGTCTGATACAGACCTGACGTTCAGAACTTGCCGCTCCGAAACAATTTCTGCCACTGAAACAGATTATGAAGTGTTTAAAACACCAAAAGCAGAAAGTAGGTGCAATGTAAACCACTCTGCAGACAGTTTAGAGCAATCTGATATATCAGAGCAATCTGAGAACAGTACAAGTTTTCAAGGGGATGTTGATAGTATAGACTCCTCAGACCACTACAACTTAGATACTAGTAATAATAGCCTGAACACTGCCATGATGATGCTTTTAAACAGCAGCAAGGAGACATCGTCCAGTGAGACAGATGACTCCGAGTCAACACTGTCATCTCTTCAGTCCCCCAGGGACGTTTTCTCCATGAGTGGGGTGGGAGATGCTCTTCTCAGTGATGGAGATGAAGAAGAAAATGCTCTGCTGGAGGAAAGCTCGGCAAATTCTTCCTCATTTTCAGACTATGATAGGTGAAAATGTTGATTCACAACTGCATGCATTTGTTTCTAGCACAAAGGTTGGATCATATATACGCGAGTTGGAGCGCCCATGCATGTCTGTTTTTACCACATCCCTCTTTTGGGGCTGCATGTTGTTTGAGTATGAACCGTTGAAATGAAGGTGGAAAGGACAGTCCAACTTGTGCATTTCTTTTGCATTTTGTAGAGTGCTAAATGAGAAATCAGATGTCAAAGTTGCCATTTATTTAAATGGTAGTTTGGAGGTAATTTGGTTTATTTGAAGAAATATTGGTTTAGTAGGTTGGTTAGATATTATGTATACTTTTTATTTTTGTAAACCTATCAATCCCATGATGTAATTAAGCCTTTGAAAGTGAACACTTTATCTATTTTAATAACTCCTTTTTTTCTGTTTATTCAGCATGAAACTCAAATCAAAGTCAATGAGGTTTTTAACTGCACTAGTATTTTGTTGTCTTTGGGTATGTGCATGTTAAGCAAGTGTACCCAATAAATTATTTTTTATAAACAGCATGACTATCTTTTATACTTATGATATTGTTTGCATGTGAAAAATCCTACACCATTTTAATCTCACTTACACAACTGCACCATTTTCAAGTATCTGGTGACCAATTTACCTTTGATTAACTTCACTCAAATTTAGAATAGTACATGATTAAATCCAAGGAATAAAATGAATCTTGAAGTGCAAGCAAATTGGAAGTATGCAATCTGAAAACTAATTTTGGATGACCTTTTGCATTTATCACAGATATATATAAGTACAGTCATCAATAGAAATGGGTGTCATTCTGATATTACATCGTCATTTACAGCGACTTTTGTTTTTTTAGTCCTGGAGAACTATATAGAGCCAGCCTACTGTTAGATGTCCCACCCTGTGCTTCAGTAGAAAAGAAAAATGCATGCATTTTAGCCAGATCCTTGCAGCTCCTCTCCTACAGGAAGCTTGAGGAAAGTAGGTCACCTGTTTCTGAGAGTTCGAGATCTACGCAGCATGTTCATTGGTCTAACCGACCGGTACAAATGATTTTATATGATGACAGCATTCAGTGCTCAAGTTTGGATGACACTCTTTTATACCCTGTTCCAGAGGCGCCACAAACCAAATCAAGTGATGGAGAAAACATTTTAGGTCCTAGTCTGAACTCCTGGGAATTGTAAATCAGTAATTAAAATTACCATATCTGCCAGCATGGTTGCTTTGTGAAAATATTTAAAAAAACTTTACAACTCACCTTTGAGTTACTGAAACTCAACTTTAATGATCACATTTTTCAAAATATCACAATGATGCAGGAAGAATACATACACTTCAAATGAAGCTCAAATAATAGTCACAGACATTTACAATAAAATTATCCATTTTAATATGTAATGTACACACTTAACAAAGACCAGTATTGTTGCCTCTTAAGTTATGAGATTAGGGAAGCACTTCTAAACACATATATCTTGCTCTGCTATGCTAATAGATACAATACAATGTCTTTAAACACAATATACACATTATATAATACTAAACACTATAGTCATTCTATCTGAACTTTGTAGAGTAGCAAATCCACTGTAACTTAATAAGCAACATTTTGAAAAGGACATCGGTATCACTTCTGAGTATACATCAGCATACTGAATGGTTATGCCTGTTACATAATAATAAGAACTTTATCTTATAGAGAATGCCAATAACAACACACTAACAATATATAATGTGGACGGAATATGTGCATGCTGCTTTCAGGAATGCATATCTCAAAAATCTTTTTTTTTTTTTTACAAATAAAATGCTATTTAGTTTTAAAATACTTTTAGACACTGCATTAATTTGGACGGAATAGTGCATGCTGCTTCCAGGAATACCTATCTCAAAAATCTTTTTTACAAATAACATTGTATTTTCTTTTAAAATAATTTTGGACACTGTATTCATGTTAAAAAATGTTAAACCATATGTAATTATGGAATAAAATAAAGTGGCGAGCAGTTCTTTGCCTCTTTTTGCTGGTTTGGAAAGTTTCCTGTCATTTTTACTAGATTGTCTCTCTATAAAACGTTGATATGTATATATTGTACAAAGTATATCAATATACCTGGATGGTTGTTGGCACAACAGAGGTGGGCAGACATTGTGTATACATAACTCAATAATTTGAGTAGTATCTTGAGCCACTGTTACATTTACCATATTCACTACAGTAGGTCCTCTTAAAAAGGTCTCTCATTCATCATATAGAAGAAATTGTGCTAAGTCTCCTCTCACTTCTTTTCATTTTTGACAATGTGTACTTGGTGTTCAGATCCAATGGCCAGCTTATGGATGGCTCCTGTTTTTGTGCTGTCCACACAGTAAACGCCTTGAGGGAGATCATACACCTGCCCAGTTACCTGTGTATTACAAACATTATGTAACGTTAGTTTTATACTTTACTCCGGTTAAATCATCATATTGAATTGAATTAAATTTATTCCCATCAAATATGTGTGAAGTTGGTTAAATCATCATATTGAATTGAATTAAATTTATTCCCATCAAATATGTGTGAAGTTTTCAACAGCTGCGATGCTTATAATTTCCATTTATTAATATCTACATATTTACATTCAACATATAATAATACATATTTAATAGTCAATGGTCATGGCAATGTGTAGAATCTTGATTTAGTTGGTCTGAATTTTAAAATGCTGTAACTCACAAACCCAAACTTACATTCAGTGTGCCTCTGTCAATGACCATGGCCATGTTGTGGTCACATCCACCACACACCATGTAGTCTTTACCCAGCCACTGGGCACAGTACAGCTGGAAGGAAACCAGAACTTTTCTATTACAACTTCAGTCTTGACCATCATAATTAGACAACTGAATTGACTTCTGTTTAATGATAAAAAAACATCATGAAAAACCTTTGCATTCACTTGATGCAGATTTATTCTACAGTCTCAGTAAAATACCCAATATAAATGAAAACCGTGACTTAAAACACACACACACAAAAAAAAATAATAAATAAAAATAAAAAATTCATTCTGCATTTGCACTACAGTGCAGATATCTGAGGCCTGTGCCATTCCACTTCCATACTGTTTCACTCACCAGACTTGAATGCATGTGGTCTATGGGAACATCTTTGATCTTAGCTCCATTATTAAAGTCCCAGATCTGCAAGTAAAGCAGAAGTTCACATTTGAAAATATGCCTTTAGTTTTCTCTAATGAAACAGACACCGAGACATGAATTTAACATCCTTTGTAAACAGTACTGATATGTAGGTTCATGCAAATCTTATGATACCAACCCTCTCTCTCTCTTTTATTCTATTCATTTATGGATTATCTGGGCTACCATATGCAATATCCATAGGAGTGGTACATGTAATATAATCTTGTACCTGCAGTGTGTTCTCCTTTCTCCAAGAGCCTGTGAGGATGTGGTTATGAACTGGATCAATATCCAAGGCATCTCCACATATGTGTGGACCAAACAGTGACCTTCAACAACAATAACATAACTGTTATGATTGAATAGATTATCGTTAAAAATTTTTAAATATGCTTCACTGAAATATATTATGTAGTGACAAGTTTGAAGAACAACATGTTACTCGAGCTGTTTTGAAAAACGTTTTTTCTTATCTAGACTCCCCTGTAAGGATTCACATTAAAAAGAACAAAATTTTCATATCTGATAGCTTTAACAATATCCCCTGGTTGACAATATTATGATGGATTTTGATCGAGACTTGAGGAGTGACAATTCAAATGCAATTTCCTCACCTGGTGGACCCTTTCTGTCTCAGATCCCAGAACTGTACAGTATCATCCCACCCTCCTGATATGAAGATGTTGGGTTCATATGGATGGAATTTCAAGGCAAATACCCTCAGCCGATGACCATTCATCAAATCTCTACTATCACTGAAAGGTGACAAATAAAATACATTGCTGGATTATGCTCATAGCCCAATTGCTCCTCCTACTTTTTTTTCAAAATATTGATGTGCAAAGACTTCACTGAAGATGAATTTTATGAAAAAAAGACTGTCCTTATTTTGGTTATTCTACATATAGAAATAATGAATGAATCTATTTTTCCTCAATTTTTGTCTGCACTTATCGGCTTGATAAATTATGTATTTGCTTTTATCAATACAGGAGCTATGGGGAAGAATTTACATTATTTGTCATTTGCAGCCTACAAATTTTTTTTAAATATTAAAACTCTAAATGGCCTAACTAGCAGTTATTAATATAGACGTGTATCTGCACCAATCTCTTTTTTTTTTTTAAATCTATCCTGCACAATTTTTCCCCCACCTCCACAGTCTCATACCTTGGCTCACAGGTAAAAACTTTCCTCTTGCTCTCAGTGTCATAGACATGGATCTCAGAGTCAGCACCAGCTGTGATAAACTTTTCTGTGCTAGGAGTGAATGCGGAAGTCAGCGTCTGTCTCACCTCATGGATTGTGTGGATACAAGAACCAGATGTGTAGTGCCAGAACTTTATCTGTCCAGAGGCATCTAGAAATAATCAGTTGTGTAGTTTAACAATTGACCAATTGATCAGATCTTTGAAATAACTCAAAAATTTCTTTTATGAAAATTAAGAAAAAGTTTATTGCACTGAAGCACAGCTGGAACTAGAGGAAAAAACATTCAATTTCTTTCCAGCTATTAATCTGGCTGAACACTGCACTTCATAGCATGAAGCAACTCTTTCACACTGTTTTGCCACCTCTTTAGAATACTGTCACACAGCACTTTATTTGTTTGTTTATAGGGGCGTGTGCATTTCTGAGAAATCTTAGTGTTTCACCTATTGGGCTAACCCTGCTGCATTACTAAGAAATCTTAGTGTTTCACCTATTGGGCTAACCCTGCTGCCTTACTAAGAAATCTTAGTGTTTCACCTATTGGGCTAACCCTGCTGCATTACTAAGAAATCTAACACCCCATTTCCATAGATTAAATCGACCTACTTTAGATCGACCTAACTCCCTTGGGGTTCACGCTAAATAGCTGTCAGCCGGGCGGACACGAAAGTTAATTACCCCCTTACAGCTTGTAGTCGGCGGGACGGACATTTAAATCGGATTATCTGAAAGTAATCTAGTGAGACTCCCCGCGGGGATAGATCGATCTAAAATCTATGGAAATAGAGCCTTACTAAGACACCTATTGGGCTAACCCTGCTGCCTTACTAAGAAATCTTAGTGTTTCACCTATTGGGCTAACCCTGCTGCATTACTACGAAATCTTAGTGATTCACCTATTGGGCTAACCCTGCTGCCTTACTAAGAAATCTTAGTGATTCACCTATTGGGCTAACCCTGCTGCCTTACTAAGAAATCTTAGTGTTTCACCTATTGGGCTAACCCTGCTGCCTTACTAAGAAATCTTAGTGATTCACCTATTGGGCTAACCCTGCTGCCTTACTAAGAAATCTTAGTGATTCACCTATTGGGCTAACCCTGCTGCCTTACTAAGAAATCTTAGTGATTCACCTATTGGGCTAACCCTGCTGCCTTACTAAGAAATCTTAGTGTTTCACCTATTGGGCTAACCCTGCTGCCTTACTAAGAAATCTTAGTGTTTCACCTACTGGGCTAACCCTCCCGCAGAAAAAAAGCACTTTAAAACGTTATGATATTTTTATTGTCCATTGCTAACTTTCATTGCTTTATTGCCCATTACAATTTGTGATCTTATATGTGTTATTGCCTGGCGTTGAGTTATAACTGGTGCTTTTTTCTATAAAACAGCAAATCGATTCATGTTGCTGAATCAGTGAAAATGATGTAAATCCCGAGAACCCATTACTCTACTGCCTAATGTTGTAGTTAGGGTTGTGCAATGTTCTCAAGTATAGAAACATCTGCTTTGATTATGCAAAGCATGTGTGTTGATGCATGAAGGGAGCAAAATATTCAAATTAAAGAAGAGAAAAATCTAGACATCATCATTGAAGTTATTGGTGATGAATTATTATTTCTAAATGAGGAGAGAGGAGGAAATGACAGTTAATGATTTAGTAACTATAACAACAAAACAGAACTCTGAGGGGGCTTCTGGTAAAGTAACAGCTGGCCAACAACATGTAATCTGACACAGAACTGAACTGTATACAATAAAGAACAGAAATGTTTGATTGTCAAAAAAGAGGATATTGTTTTTTAGTTTATTTATAAAAGTATAACTATGGCCTTATATCAAAATACTGATTTGCAGTAGATGCTGATCCCCAGTTGGCATTTTGCTCTTTTCTAAATGCTAAAAAAGAACATTTTTGGACATGCTATTACACAAAGTTACTGGGTAATTTATAAATACATTTGTGGATCTGCAAGGGTGCATTAAAATTAGTTTTCATTATTCTTTTCTTCAGTCTCAAGATGATAATCAAGAGTTATAAACCCACTGTGTACTATTTCAGACCACCTTGCAAACACAAAAACTTAAAGGCCATGGTTCTTTACTGTTTTCCCTCAGGTGGCAGTGAATGGTTTGCTGGTTTTTCACCCCAGTTATATGTGGTCAATGAAATAACTAAATACATTCGGTGGTCATGCAGGGCCATTTCAGCCANCTTGAGGAAAGTAGGTCACCTGTTTCTGAGAGTTGGAGATCTACGCAGCATGTTCATTGGTCTAACCGACCGGTACAAATGATTTTATATGATGACAGCATTCAGTGCTCAAGTTTGGATGACACTCTTTTATACTCTGTTCCAGAGGCGCCACAAACCAAATCAAGTGATGGAGAGAACATTTTAGGTCCTCGTCTGAACTCCTGGGAATTGTAAATCAGTAATTAAAATTACCATATCTGCCAGCATGGTTGCTTTGTGAAAATATTTAAAAAAACTTTACAACTCACCTTTGAGTTACTGAAACTCAACTTTAATGATCACATTTTTCAAAATATCACAATGATGCAGGAAGAATACATACACTTCAAATGAAGCTCAAATAATAGTCACAGACATTTACAATAAAATTATCCATTTTAATATGTAATGTACACACTTAACAAAGACCAGTATTGTTGCCTCTTAAGTTATGAGATTAGGGAAGCACTTCTAAACACATATATCTTGCTCTGCTATGCTAATAGATACAATACAATGTCTTTAAACACAATATACACATTATATAATACTAAACACTATAGTCATTCTATCTGAACTTTGTAGAGTAGCAAATCCACTGTAATTTAATAAGCAATATTTTGAAAAGGACATCGGTATCACTTCTGAGTATACATCAGCATACTGAATGGTTATGCCTGTTACATAATAATAAGAACTTTATCTTATAGAGAATGCCAATAACAACACACTAACAATATATAATGTGGACGGAATATGTGCATGCTGCTTTCAGGAATGCATATCTCAAAAATCTTTTTTTTTTACAAATAAAATGCTATTTAGTTTTAAAATACTTTTAGACACTGCAGTAATGTGGACGGAATAGTGCATGCTGCTTCCAGGAATATCTCAAAAATCTTTTTTTACAAATAACAATGTATTTTCTTTTAAAATAATTTTGGACACTGCATTCATGTTAAAAAATGTTAAACCATATGTAATTATGGAATAAAATAAAGTGGCGAGCAGTTCTTTGCCTCTTTTTGGTGGTTTGGAAAGTTTCCTGTCATTTTTACTAGATTGTCTCTCTATAAAACGTTGATATGTATATATTGTACAAAGTATATCAATATACCTGGATGGTTGTTGGCACAACAGAGGTGGGCAGACATTGTGTATACATAACTCAATAGTTTGAGTAGTATCTTGAGCCACTGTTACATTTACCATATTCACTACAGTAGGTCCTCTTAAAAAGGTCTCTCATTCATCATATAGAAGAAATTGTGCTAAGTCTCCTCTCACTTCTTTTCATTTTTGACAATGTGTACTTGGTGTTCAGATCCAATGGCCAGCTTATGGATGGCTCCTGTTTTTGTGCTGTCCACACAGTACACACCTTGAGGGAGATCATACACCTGACCAGTTACCTGTGTATTACAAACATTATGTAACGTTAGTTTGATTATACTTTACTCTGGTTAAATAATCAAATTGAATTGAATTAAATTTATTCCCATCAAACATGTGTGAAGTTTTCAACAAGCTGTGATGCTTATAATTTCCATTTATTAATATTTACATATTTACATTCAACATATAACAATACGTAATTAACAGGCAATGGTCATGGCAATATGTGGAATCTTGATTTAGTTGGTCTTAAGCCAAACTTACATTCAGTGTGCCCCTGTCAATGACCATGGCCATGTTGTGATCACATCCACCACATACCATATAGTCTTTACCCAGCCACTGGGCACAGTACAGCTGGAAGGAAACCAGAACTTTTCTATTACAACTTCAGTCTTGACCATCATATTTAGACGACTGAATTGACTTCTGTTTAATGATAAAAAAACATCATGAAAAACCTTTGCATTCACTTGATGCAGATTTATTCTACAGTCTCAGTAAAATACCCAATATAAATGAAAACCGTGACTTAAAACACACACACACAAAAAATAAATAAATAAAAATAAAAAATTCATTCTGCATTTGCACTACAGTACAAATATCTGAGGCCTGTGCCATTTCACTTCCATACTGTTTCACTCACCAGACTTGAATGCATGTGGTCTATGGGAACATCTTTGATCTTAGCTCCATTATTAAAGTCCCAGATCTGCAAGTAAAGCAGAAGTTCACATTTGAAAATATGCCTTTAGTTTTCTCTAATGAAACAGACACCGAGACATGAATTTAACATCCTTTGTAAACGGTACTGATACGTAGGTTCATGCAAATCTAATGATACCAACTCTCTCTCTCTCTCTCTTGTTCTATACATTTATGGATTATCTGGGCTACCATATGCAATATCCATAGGAGTGGTACATGTAATATAATCTTGTACCTGCAGTGTGTTCTCCTTTCTCCAAGAGCCTGTGAGGATGTGGTTATGAACTGGATCAATATCCAAGGCATCTCCACATATGTGTGGACCAAACAGTGACCTTCAACAACAATAACATAACTGTTATGATTGAATAGATTATCTTTAAAAAATTTAAAATATGCTTCACTGAAATATATTATGTAGTGACAAGTTTGAAGAACAACATGTTACTCTAGCTGTTTTGAAAAACGTTTTTTCTTATCTAGACTCCCTTGTAAGGATTAACATTAAAAAGAACTAAATTTTCATATCTGATAGCTTTAACAATATCTCCTGGTTGACAATATTATGATGGATTTTGACCGAGACTTGAGGAGTGACAATTCAAATGCAATTTCCTCACCTGGTGGACCCTTTCTGTCTCAGATCCCAGAACTGTACAGTATCATCCCACCCTCCTGATATGAAGATGTTGGGTTCATATGGATGGAATTTCAAGGCAAAGACCCTCAGCCGATGACCATTCATCAAATCTCTACTATCACTGAAAGGTGACAAATAAAATACATTGCTGGATTATGCTCATAGCCCAATTGCTCCTCCTACATTTTTTTCAAAATATTGATGTGCAAAGACTTCACTGAAGATGAATTTTATGAAAAAAAGACTGTCCTTATTTTGGTTATTCTACATATAGAAATAATGAATGAATCTATTTTTCCTCAATTTTTGTCTGAACTTATCGGCTTGATAAATTATGCATTTGCTTTTATCAATACAGGAGCTATGGGGAAGAATTTACATTATTTGTCATTTGCAGCCTACAAATTTTTTTTTAATATTAAAACTCTAAATGGCCTAACTAGCAGTTATTAATATAGACGTGTATCTGCACCAATCTCTTTTTTTTTAAAAATCTATCCTGCACAATTTTCCCCCCACCTCCACAGTCTCATACCTTGGCTCACAGGTAAAAACTTTCCTCTTGCTCTCAGTGTCATAGACATGGATCTCAGAGTCGGCACCGGCTGTGATAAACTTTTCTGTGCTAGGAGTGAATGCGGAAGTCAGCGTCTGCCTCACCTCATGGATTGTGTGGATACAAGAACCAGATGTGTAGTGCCAGAACTTTATCTGTCCAGAGGCATCTAGAAATAATCAGTTGTGTAGTTTAACAATTGACCAATTGATCAGATCTTTGAAATAACTCAAAAATTTCTTTTATGAAAATTAAGAAAAAGTTTATTGCACTGAAGCACAGCTGGAACTAGAGGAAAAAACATCCAATTTCTTTCCAGCCATTAATCTGGCTGAACAGTGCACTTCATAGCATGAAGCAACTCTTTCACACTGTTTTGCCACCTCTTTAGAAAACTGTCACACAGCACTTTATTTGTTTGTTTATAGGGGCGTGTGCATTTCTGAGAAATCATAGTGTTTCACCTATTGGGCTAACCCCTGCTGCCTTACTAAGAAATCTTAGTGTTTCACCTATTGGGCTAACCCTGCTGCATTACTAAGAAATCTTAGTGTTTCACCTATTGGGCTAACCCTGCTGCATTACTAAGAAATCTAACACCCCATTTCCATAGATTAGATCGACCTACTTTAGATCGACCTAACTCCCTTGGGGTTCACGCTAAATAGCTGTCAGCCGGGCAGACACGAAAGTTAATTACCCCCTTACAGCTTGTAGTAGGCGGGACGGACATTTAAGTCGGATTATCTGAAAGTAATCTAGAGAGACTCCCAGCGGGGATAGATTGATCTAAAATCTATGGGAATAGAGCCTTAGTGTTTCACCTATTGGGCTAACCCCTGCTGCCTTACTAAGAAATCTTAGTGATTCACCTATTGGGCTAACCCTGCTGCCTTACTAAGAAATCTTAGTGATTCACCTATTGGGCTAACCCTGCTGCCTTACTAAGAAATCTTAGTGTTTCACCTATTGGGCTAAGCCTGCTGCCTTACTAAGAAATCTTAGTGTCTCACCTATTGGGCTAACCCTCCCGCAGAAAAAAAGCACTTTAAAACGTTATGATATTTTTATTGTCCATTGCTAACTTTCATTGCTTTATTGCCCATTACAATTTGTGATCTTATATGTGTTACTGCCTGGCGTTGAGTTATAACTGGTGCTTTTTTCTATAAAACAGCAAATCGATTCATGTTGCTGAATCAGTGAAAATGATGCAAATCCTGAGAACCCATTACTCTACTGCCTAATGTTGTAGTTAGGGTTGTGCAATGTTCTCAAGTATAGAAACATCTGCTTTGATTATGCAAAGCATGTGTGTTGATGCATGAAGGGAGCAAAATATTCAAATTAAAGAAGAGAAAAATCTAGACATCATCATTGAAGTTATTGGTGATGAATTATTATTTCTAAACGAGGAGAGAGGAGGAAATGACAGTTAATGATTTAGTAACTATAACAACAAAACAGAACTCTGAGGGGGCTTCTGGTAAAGTAACAGCTGGCCAACAACATGTAATCTGACATAGAACTGAACTGTATACAATAAAGAAAAGAAATGTTTGATTGTCAAAAAAGAGGATATTGTTTTTTAGTTTATTTATAAAAGTATAACTATGGCCTTATATCAAAATACTGATTTGCAGTAGATGCTGATCCCCAGTTGGCATTTTGCTCTTTTCTAAATGCTAAAAAAGAACATTTTTGGACATGCTATTACACAAAGTTACTGGGTAATTTATAAATATATTTGTGGATCTGCAAGGGTGCATTAAAATTAGTTTTCATTATTCTTTTCTTCAGTCTCAAGATGATAATCAAGAGTTATAAACCCACTGTGTACTATTTCAGACCACCTTGCAAACACAAAAACTTAAAGGCCACGGTTCTTTACTGTTTTCCCTCAGGTGGCAGTGAATGGTTTGCTGGTTTTTCACCCCAGTTATATGTGGTCAATGAAATAACTAAATACATTCGGTGGTCATGCAGGGCCATTTCAGCTATTAAATACCTATGTTCTTACTTCATTGCAAGTGACACAATGATAAATGTATAGCCCTTGTTTTATAACAGTGCTAGTAACACTGACGAAGAGTGAATACACTATTGTATAAATACATCTGCTATACAAGTGGAGTTAAAACAGCGGAAACAAGTTGAGCAAACTATGCAAATGTGTTTTNCATAGATTAGATCGACCTACTTTAGATCGACCTAACTCCCTTGGGGTTCACGCTAAATAGCTGTCAGCCGGGCAGACACGAAAGTTAATTACCCCCTTACAGCTTGTAGTAGGCGGGACGGACATTTAAGTCGGATTATCTGAAAGTAATCTAGAGAGACTCCCAGCGGGGATAGATTGATCTAAAATCTATGGGAATAGAGCCTTAGTGTTTCACCTATTGGGCTAACCCCTGCTGCCTTACTAAGAAATCTTAGTGATTCACCTATTGGGCTAACCCTGCTGCCTTACTAAGAAATCTTAGTGATTCACCTATTGGGCTAACCCTGCTGCCTTACTAAGAAATCTTAGTGTTTCACCTATTGGGCTAAGCCTGCTGCCTTACTAAGAAATCTTAGTGTCTCACCTATTGGGCTAACCCTCCCGCAGAAAAAAAGCACTTTAAAACGTTATGATATTTTTATTGTCCATTGCTAACTTTCATTGCTTTATTGCCCATTACAATTTGTGATCTTATATGTGTTACTGCCTGGCGTTGAGTTATAACTGGTGCTTTTTTCTATAAAACAGCAAATCGATTCATGTTGCTGAATCAGTGAAAATGATGCAAATCCTGAGAACCCATTACTCTACTGCCTAATGTTGTAGTTAGGGTTGTGCAATGTTCTCAAGTATAGAAACATCTGCTTTGATTATGCAAAGCATGTGTGTTGATGCATGAAGGGAGCAAAATATTCAAATTAAAGAAGAGAAAAATCTAGACATCATCATTGAAGTTATTGGTGATGAATTATTATTTCTAAACGAGGAGAGAGGAGGAAATGACAGTTAATGATTTAGTAACTATAACAACAAAACAGAACTCTGAGGGGGCTTCTGGTAAAGTAACAGCTGGCCAACAACATGTAATCTGACATAGAACTGAACTGTATACAATAAAGAAAAGAAATGTTTGATTGTCAAAAAAGAGGATATTGTTTTTTAGTTTATTTATAAAAGTATAACTATGGCCTTATATCAAAATACTGATTTGCAGTAGATGCTGATCCCCAGTTGGCATTTTGCTCTTTTCTAAATGCTAAAAAAGAACATTTTTGGACATGCTATTACACAAAGTTACTGGGTAATTTATAAATATATTTGTGGATCTGCAAGGGTGCATTAAAATTAGTTTTCATTATTCTTTTCTTCAGTCTCAAGATGATAATCAAGAGTTATAAACCCACTGTGTACTATTTCAGACCACCTTGCAAACACAAAAACTTAAAGGCCACGGTTCTTTACTGTTTTCCCTCAGGTGGCAGTGAATGGTTTGCTGGTTTTTCACCCCAGTTATATGTGGTCAATGAAATAACTAAATACATTCGGTGGTCATGCAGGGCCATTTCAGCTATTAAATACCTATGTTCTTACTTCATTGCAAGTGACACAATGATAAATGTATAGCCCTTGTTTTATAACAGTGCTAGTAACACTGACGAAGAGTGAATACACTATTGTATAAATACATCTGCTATACAAGTGGAGTTAAAACAGCGGAAACAAGTTGAGCAAACTATGCAAATGTGTTTTATGTGTTGGGTTAAATAAACAACATGCTTCTTTGGCAAATTTCTTCTTGCTTGAACAGAAAAGTAACTTTTTTGAGATTATCTGAAATACTTGCTTAGGACTTTGAATCTTTGCTTAGTGCAAACATTATGTGGATCAATAGCTTTAGATAGTCAAATTAATACGTTATAATGCTGTTTTAAGAAATGCACTGGCTCATATCTAAAAGGTTTCTGTCAAATACTAAAGATCACAAGTGCCCCCACTGCAATAAAATTGAAACTGAAACTCATTTCTTACTGAAATGTAAAAAGCATAGTGACAGAAAAACTAGATTAATGATACCACCAGAGCAGGAAACAGACCCTGAAAAACTAAGTTGCTGCTCAGTCTATTAAGTGAATCATGCTTAAGAGCCATGCATGTATATATTACTGAAGGCATTAACAAAACGAGATACCCATTACTTGCCATAGTCTATGATCCTCTGCTATTTTCTAGTCCTCATGCCTATTTTGTTAATAATATATTTTGTATAAATATGTGTGTAAAAAAGCAATAGTGTAGAGAGCCTATAAAATATAGTTTGTACACATTTTAGTTCTCAATTAAGTATTAATATTTATAATTGTTGTTATAAATATCAATGGACATGGTACATCCCTGGTGTAGTTCAATTTGACTGTTCACTAAAATAACAAGAAAACAAAACTAATGACGATTTGCACATTTTGTTTGAATACAATTTAAATGCCTGGTGTCATTTTGACGCAGGGTACAGCAGTTATTTGCACTTTGGCCACACACATTTTTAATGCTTTTAAGGAAAGCCATTATTTCTTAGGGAGCCTGCCAATACAAGAATTACAGGATATGCTCCTTGTTCTCCTACAGTTAAATTCCCACGGTTGTATGCACATATGATTAAAAACACATCAAGAATTATTAAATGTGATATTAAGTAGAATTATCTATCATGCTTTTTGTGTGATAAAGCAAAATTGAGGTAATCTGATGATTAATCTGTAAATTCGGAACACACTTGATTTATTTGATCTTTAAATATGATCTTATCTCTGATAGCTATACAGAAACACCTGTCACTCACAGCAAGCTCACTGCCCTGCTCACTTGGGTTATTTTGGGCTGAACAGTTGACATTGCTGCCAACAATGATGAATGAGAAACAAGTTTGTTTACCAGCTCTACAAGTTTACACATTGGACCCTTCACGCCAAATACTGGTTACAAAACCAACTGTTAAAACATCTAGCTAATCCTTTACAAAAGAGACTTGATTTCAAATTTGATACTACAGCATAGCTGATTTAAAAATACATTAAACTATTTTTAAATTTCCAGTACTGCTTGCAAAATATGTACAGATAATGAAATATTTCTGTTGTGTGAAAGTAGTTTTAAACAGAATTTTATTAAAAAAATCAAAACAAAGAAACTTACATGTTGCCATCAGGATGTGAGAATGTTCAATTTTGTCATCTCCTGCCATTGCTATGACAAAGTTAATGCTGGTCACTGGTAAATGAGTGTGGATGGTCTCATCATCTGATAATACATGGAGAAGCTGCCCCGTGTCTGGATTGAAAACCTACGAAATGAGAAAATGCACCCAACTTACTTCATAAAATCAAATATACTGAGCGTGAGTGTATTTTTGTATAATTCTAGTAGCTAAGAAATTATGTATCTATGTATATATTTTAAACATATGAGATTTAAGTGCTGATGGTGTCACTAATTGATTTACAAGATATATCTGCTTCACTTAATGCATGAACATAGAATCCACGCCCTACAGGAAGCAGCAAACATTTTCTGTATGCTGAAATGACAAAGATATAAAGTTGAGAGGTACAGTGTATGAATGCTGCCATGAATATTTTTGTAACTGTGTTCTACTGCCTTGACTATGCAAGGCCTGATAAAAAAAATCTTTAGAACTGCTGTAGGGCCAAACAGAACTGTTACTGATATATATTGGTCGGCGAGTTTTTTGTAAAGAGGTTTTAAGTACATAAAAACTGTTAATGCTGGTCAAATACATAGTGTGGGTAATTTTTCAGTATAAAAACGACACTGTCAATATTTTTCATAATGTCACTTTTTCCCCACTTCACCAAACCAAGCCAAATGCATTTCCACCCTTAAAATCATGGTTGGTTGCACATGTCAACCAACTTATCAATGTTGTCTGGCCTAAAGCAATAAAAATCTAAAAATTTATCATCGATTTTTTTTTCTTATAAAAAATAAAGCAGGAAAATCAGAAAAATGTATATTGGCAAGTTTCTGGGAATTCTGAGCTAGTGCATTTGATGACTGGAAATCATTGAAAGTTCACTTTGAATAATTTACAGCAGATCAATCATAGTATTTTCCAGCCTTGAGCACCAGCGTTCTATTCTGCGTCTAATGGCATCACACACACTTTACTGCTGTTAGTATTCTACCTATTGCAGGTAAATCTGATAAATAGTACCCTTATTGATTTTTGAAAATTTAGATTTAGTTCTGAGAATTCTTCTTAATGGCTTTTAACTCTCCATGTTCTGCAATCAATAAGTTTTATTCCCAAGTGAACATAGTTAGGGAGAAGAACCATCAATTCAAGAGTTGATTTTCTTTCTCTGACACTATATAGTTTCTTCACACATACACAATGACACATATAAAATAGATTTAAATTAATTAAGAAAATACGAAAATAAAAAATTAGAATCTCAGGCATGTAAAAAGTAATTTTACTGAATTTTTAGATCAAACATGAAACTAAAGGATTATTTTCTCTTTAGTTCTGTAAAACAGTTACACAAAAGTATAATTCCACCATGTTTTGTGCAACACCTCTGTATAATTGCTTTTTAAGATGATATTACCTGCAAATAGTTTCCACCTTATCTTTAAAAACCTAGCAACACCTTATGTGTATTCTCACCTTTTCTAGTCTCATAAGATGCCAATCAGAGTTGAAAGTTTTGTTTTTCCTATCTCCATTACAAACTGAAATACTGTACTGATTTTGTTATCTGGCCAATAAATATGCCACAAGGTAAAAAGTATTTCTACCAAAGCTTACTTTGATTGTCCCATCTGCTTGACCCACTGCCAATACATTTCCCTCAGGATGGAAGCGACAACACATCACTTCATGCGAACATTCCCTAAAACAAATAGAAAAAAAAAACATTAAAGTTTCAAACTATTTATACAGCACAAAACTATTTGTGTATTTTTAATCTACAAAAAATATTTTTCCCCTAACCTTTATTTTGAAAAAATCTCAGAGTCCTCGGCATTTTGGTTTTTTTTTTTTTTTTTTCATTTTCCACTGACTTATTATCATTTATCTACTTAAAGTTCAACTATAAATTCTATTTATTTTCAATGCAAGAAGATTTTTTTAAAGCACATGACTGAGATAAAAATAAGGGAGGAGCATGATCTAAAATTACCAGAAGTAAGGCTTATTATATACTAGTACAAAAGTGACCGCTGACCTATGAAAAACCCTGTAGGAAAATTGTTCTGAAGTAAAATCGAATGAGACCAAACCATGCTGACTTCTGCAAACTTGCAGTATACCCCCACCACCACCATAACTCTGTGATATTCAATATCTCTTCTAAATCAATTTGTGTGACGACTTTAAGTGGGTGGCATCTCGAAAATCCAAAGGTTCATTGGTCCTTAAAATCATATATACACGCCTCTGATGAACTTCACTTTATTGCCAGTATACCATACAGTTTTCTTCATGCATTAATTCGGACTATCGTACCTTCCGACCAACGAACCTTCAGACTATGGCTTTTAAGCAATGTCTCTGCTACTCAAATAAATTAGTTGGCAATTCATTTATTTATTTTTAGATGTTTTTTACATGAAACTTTATGCCTTTCAAATATGATTCTAGGTGCATTTTCAATAGTTTATAAATTTGTAATAAATGATGATGTTCACAATTGCAGATCCTGTCAATTACAAACAATATGAAAAAGAAGATGTTAAGTTTCATGCATCTATTTGCATAACTCGACATTTTTAATGGTTAAATGCATAAAATCCCATGCACCTGCACTTGTCTTGTTAGCTCCCTCCCCCCTAGCTCCCTTTAATAAATTAAATAAAATATTTTTTTCAGAGGTTGTCCTAAGCATCGGCACTATTGATGTGGGCCAGATCATATATAAAGCAAAAATCATTTATCGATTTAAACATCAGGTTGTTTTGTGTGTGTTACAAAAAATAGAAACAGTAAATATTGTGAAGACTTTAAACTTACAGAGTGTCTACCCATTTCAGATTTCCCTCCATACGTGGTTGCCTTGAACGAAAAGACTCCATGTCTGAACTCACACTTGTTCTCCTAGTAGAAGCGACTGAGCCCACTGACCCAGACCTTCCCCTTGGTGTGAACAGAAACATGCTGACATGGACTGTTGAACCGTTTAATATATCCGAATAAGATCTAACGATATGGAAATACTTTTGTGCGTCGGTCGTCACTCAGCAAAACGTAAACTATGTCAGAGCAATTGAGGTCAAAGGTCAGAGGTGATAGCTCCGCAGTAAATGGTTATCATGTGCTGGCCAGTGGAGTAGAACCGTGAAGGGGGGTGGGTATCTATTTACTTCGTTTATTTTTAATTATCTCACACGTGTTTAAAACTATAAGATAAAGTATGTTGTATAAATACAGTTGAGAAAACTGATTTCAGATTGACTGGCATGCAGTACTTTAGTAAAGATCTTATTGAATTTTAAAAGTATTTAATCTGATTCTAAATTAGGTACATGTACATGTACGGTACTGTACATGTACTGGTACTACAGGTGTTAATTAATCCTGACGTACATTACTTCCTGGTCTTGTAGATTGTAGTAACACGGGTGTAAATTACACTATTACTGCGTTGCATATCAATAATAGTATATTAGATTTTATTAAAATTCCATTCTTGTAAATAAAATTTATTTTTCTTTTTACTATGAGTTTTGGTGTCTCAGGATCCCATGTCAAACTTTAGGATTTGTAATTCAACAATATATTTTAACGGGCTCATATACTTGATCAAAGCCTTCACCTTTCAAGGAGGACTTGGAAGATTAAGCTTAACAGCCATGCTTCAACCAAGGCGTGTGGTGGTGACGGGTCTGGGTTTGGTGACATGTCTGGGCTGTGGCACGGCACATGTGTGGGAGAGGGTCATCAAAGGTCACTGTGGCCTGACTAAACTGGATGGCAAAGGCAAGAACCAGTTTTCAATTGTATCCATTTATTCCTCTTTTCTCCTTGAAGTCAAATTGGAGACAAGAAAGAGTGTATTTGAAATACTGAAGTATGGTATATTATAAAAAAAAAATATTAAAGTATGTATGAAATAAATGTCCCAAAGTTATATTAGTTCCAAGTTTCAATTAATAGTCTGAAGGTTCAGTTATCAGGAGATATGAGCTGTAATTGCTTTTTGAGACCTATTTTCTTAAGACAACAGTGTTGGTGAAAACCTTTCATTTCTCTAATTTGCTGTTCAATTAACCTCTTTGTACAAAATAATTGAAAAGTTTCAACTAGTGAACACCCATGAATCTTTAGACTTCTAAAATGATAATTAAAGTCTTTATTCAAATTATTGAATATTAATTCTTGTGTATTGATGAAATCTGGAGTGATATATCAATATTGATTGATACTGTTTGCCATTTGTTGTAGAATTTGCAGGTATTCCCAGTCAGGTGGCAGGACGCGTGCCCATAGGAAGTGGTCCAGGAGAACTGAACGTGGAGGATATTGCTTCCTCTAGAGAAAGGAGATCCATGGCACAAGCTACATTGTATGCTCTAGCAGCAGCTAGTGAGGCCCTGGCAGATGCCAACTGGAAACCAGAGACTGACAAGGAAAGGCAGAGAACAGGTGAGTTAAAAGTGAATTGTTATGTATAACAGCATGCAGTAAGTGAAAAGATTAAGTAATGAATACCTTGTGTCAACTTGATAAAAAACCAATGACATATAGAAAAATCAAAATTATGATTTTTGTTTAAAGGGATGAAATGGCTCATTAGTCTGTGTTATTTTCTATTTTTAGGGGTAGCTGTCGGCGTTGGAATGGTTTCAATGGAAGAAATACATGAGGCTGGAGCTTTACTTTCAGATGGCAAATACAGCAAAATAAAACCTCACTTTATACCCAGAATCTTGGTTAATATGAGTGCTGGACACATTAGTTTGAGGCATGGCTTGAAGGTATGAAAACCAGTCAGTTAGGACATCTTTCCAATATAATGGTGCCAAGAAAGTATGAAGTAGGCCATGGAGGCAGGATAAAAATATTGCTATTCAAAAATTTATTTTATTGCTTCAGTAATTGATATTAGAATTTCTATTTTACTATTTGAATGTAGAATTAGTGACTTCATGGTCTCTGTGCTGTATTGGTGTACAAAAAATTATTTTATTGCTTCAACAATAACCTACCCTCATTGATACTATAATTTCTATTTCACTATTTGAATGTAGAATTAGTGACTTCATAGTATCTGTACTATATTGCTGTACAAAAATTAATTTGTAGCTTCAACAGTAAAATATCTTCATTGATATTATAATTTCTGTTTCACTATTTGAATGTAGAATTAGTGACTTCAAAGTCTCTGCACTCTTTTTCAGGGCCCAAATCATGCGGTGTCCACAGCATGTTCTACTGGACTCCATGCCCTGGGGGATGCTTCCAGGTTTATACAGTATGGGGATGCTGATGTAATGGTGTGTGGGGGGACAGAGGCATCTCTGTATCCCCTAGCTGTAGCAGGGTTTGCCAAAATGAGAGCACTGAGCACCAACTTCAATGACACACCTGCTAAAGCCTCGAGGCCATTTGACAAATCACGTGATGGTTTTGTAATGTCGGAGGGTGCTGGTATTGTGGTTTTAGAAGACTATGAACATGCGGTTAACCGAGGAGCTAAAATGTATGCTGAAGTACTTGGATATGGATTATCTGGGGATGCTTACCACATTTCTTCACCTTCCGAAGATGGGACTGGTGCACGCAGCTGCATGGGAAATGCAATAAAGAATGCTTATCTCACACCAAAAGATGTGACATACATTAATGCTCATGCTACTTCAACTCCTCTTGGCGATGNATTAAATACCTATGTTCTTACTTCATTGCAAGTGACACAATGATAAATGTATAGCCCTTGTTTTATAACAGTGCTAGTAACACTGACGAAGAGTGAATACACTATTGTATAAATACATCTGCTATACAAGTGGAGTTAAAACAGCGGAAACAAGTTGAGCAAACTATGCAAATGTGTTTTCGCAGTTGAAGCACGGGCCATTTCAGAACTATTTGGACCTGAATGTCAGCACCTCTCGGTTTCATCTTCCAAAGGTGCTATTGGACATTTACTTGGAGCAGCAGGAAGTGTTGAAGCAATTTTAACCATATTGGCAATTAACAAAGGAATACTTCCCCCTACACTGAATCTCGAAGACCCAGAACCAGTGGGGACTTTTAACCATATCAGAGAATCTCAAGACTGGAAACAAGGTCCAGGTCGTAGAATAGCACTTACAAATTCTTTTGGGTTTGGTGGAACAAATTGTAGCCTATGCTTGGGCGAACTTGTATAATATACATTATAAATTCAAATTGCAAAATAAAAAGTTCCTAATGTGTGTAAGCTGGTCTCAAAAATTTCACCTTTAAAAACACAACTTTGTGGAATCTTTTCATGCAATTGAAAATTTGGTGGGACATTTTTAAAAAGATTGTTAATAATTTTTAATTAGATTAATTATTTTCAATTAGGGTTACGCAATGTAGTAAAATACATAATCATAATGTACCCATTCAAATGATATTTATGGTGGACATGACACACAGCTCTTCATAGCAGTTAAATAATTTTCTGCTCAAAAAACACTGGATCTTTACTGACAAACATATCCAGAAGTTAAATACAATTTTATTCATGTCATTATTTACAATTATCGTTTGTCCAATATATTATTATATCATAATATTATTGCACTGACATAAACTGATGACGTATGGATGAAGTGGAACATGTACAATTCTTTTTACAGCATGTTACCATACACATAATTTGGATGCAAACAAGCAGGTGTTATCTTACAACAGCACTGTGCAACTTTCACATGCTGAAATGAACAAAACAAATTACAAGATAATGTGGCGTCTAAACGTTGCTCACATAATTAAGAGAAAACTTATAGCACAAGTCTGGTATGTTTTAAAGTAATATGTAAGACGTACAAGTCTGACATGAAGAGTGGACAGATGCACTTGTCATAGGGTGTTCTCAAACTTCTTAGAAGTTTGTGCGAGATGATCTTTACACATCTGCACTAATAAAAAGTTGCCTTACACATACTTAAGACTGAGAGGAAGTTAACGTTTCACACTGGGTGTAAAAGAGAATACAAATTTGTGGCAACTATAAAAAGGTATCAAACTAAAGAGAGAACAGCAGAATTGTCAAAAATTTTGTCATGGTACAAGAATGTTAAGTAAACCAAAATAAAAGCAACTATTTCATTTAAAAACATGAACTTTTTATGTTATTACAATACAACAGATGCACTCTTCAACAGCATGCAGACTGCACATCAGCTGCAGCAGTGGTATGGCCGATTCCTTTTAATACTAATTGTAACACTAAGTGTTAAATCCTGTAGTATCACTGAGTGAATCACAGCTTTGTAACAGTTGGGGTTTTGCTCTTCTGGAAAATTCAACCTTTATTCCCTCATCATTGTCTCCCACCATCTGCTGCTTGCTTTTATAAGAGAACTGCACCATCGTATAAATGACTTAAATGAATGGAAAGCCTGTTTCCTAGCCGGATGAGTCTCTTCTCTCAAGTTAACACTTCACTGTATTTAGAATACTGATTCTGCGCTGCGGGAAAGGTGGATAGGATGTGACGGACTTCTTGATAGTGGTTTCTTTGGTAAACGTTCAAGTATCTTTAAGAATCTGACAAACTCCGGTCTCGATTCTGGATTGTAGGACCAGCACTGCATTAATACATCCTAGGAGAGGGAAGACAAGCCAGTCTTAGGATAAACAATAGTACAAGAGAGTAACTGAAGGTTATACATCAGGTTTTTACCTCAATAATCTAAACAACCTGAGCCAAAAATATAGTGCGTTTCATTAAATCAAATCAAATCAAATCATATTTTCTATCAATATATCATATACTAACAAAAAACCCACGTCTTCTTTTATCTAAAGTACATAATGCGACCTTGTCACCACTTACTTTGACGTCTTTGGATGCATTGACGTTCCCAAGAGATTGTTTCATGCCCCTCCCCACCTGCCAAATGATGGACTCTGGGGGCTGATTCTTGAATGGCCATTCACCACAGAACATCTCATACCAAACAGTTCTGAAAAGAATCAATGTTTATTGTCATTTTGATTCCGGTAAGCATTTTTTAAAACTTTTTCTAAAATAAGTAATCATTATATAAAAGTATTTCTAAAATAATTCATGCTCACCAGCTTTATTAACAAGTATCTGCATTTAGCATTTACTTAGAGAAAACAGATCTGAATTGCTTATAGTCAAGAATTGCAAGCCTTTGAAAAACTAGAACACAATCAACTGTAAAAACAACAAGATTTGCCACAGCAACAGCAAGCAGAAATAGTTCACCTACCCAAATGCATACACATCTGAATGCTCTGAGAAAGGCAAATCTTCATTTCTCTCTCCAGCATGTAAGGAACGCATGATCTCTGGGGACAAGTAGCACAACCAACCTGGAGGAATGACAAGGAAGTCCCCCTTCCTGAAACAGAAGATCATGAAAGAGGTAAGATTTGTGTAGTAACTCGTCAATGTATCATAGGGGGGAATTATCTATTCTACATGGATTCTGTTTATATCAAAAAAAGAAAAGATGTGTAACCATTTGGCTTTGGATGAAATAACATGATAAAAGAAAGCAAGAAACCTAGATAAAGATATCTACATTTATGTTTATGGAAAGTTTTAATTTGTTATATTCCATCCAATGCAAGACACATAACTACTCACCCATTTCCTTGGCACAACCTGGTAACATTAAAGAGACCAAAGTCAGTGATCACAACTTTCCCATTTTCCAGGAAAATATTCTTGGTCTTCAGGTCTTTATGGACAATGCCTCTGTGATGAAGATAGCTCATACCCTGAACTATCTGAGATGAGATGATAACTATTCTATTCATGGTGAATTTTTCTTTCCTCATGTGGATATGAGTATAGAGAGTATATCCTTTCAGAATACTGAAAAAATTGAAAAAAGATTAACTTCAGCTTGTTGTAAAATCAGTTTATCACAACTCACAACTCAAACTCACAATTCAAAATTGTTTTGTTTTAATAATACACTAGTAATAAAAGTCTAGTGATAAATATATCATCATCATCAAATTAAAATAGAAATCAATATAGATAAAACTTCTTGCAATTGTAACACTTCATCTAAAATCATAACTTGTTGGCAGTGAATGAATGTTACCTTGTTACAATGGCTAAGTGCGGAGGCTTCATGCAAGCACCCATGAATAATACTAAATTGTCATGCCTAGTTTTTCTCAGCATTGCCACCTGGAAATTAACAATCACCCCCAGAACTATGTTTGCTAATGTATATTTCACATATTTAAAACCAAGAATTTATCTGGATGATCTTGTATGTCAACAGTACATTTCGTTGTTCTTCCAACACAAAAGGCACAAGCTTTTTTAAAGTTTAATGCAAACTCATATTTTTAAGAAACTTACAACGTGTGCCAATTAATTTAATAAACGAAGTATTTTCACTGGTACATTAGAATTTTTAGTCAAATTTATTGGCCTTTTTTTAAAGTGCCAGTAATTTTCAAATTTCAATAATTTTTATAAGGAGAATAGAAACATCACTGGATAGAAATTCATCACAAATATCACCTACTTCCATTTTGAATGCTGATAACTGTGCTTGATTGTCTGCATTAGGGTCCATGTTTAACATTTTGATTGCTACTTCTCCATGCCAATGACCCCTGAAAAAGACATTGTCATCCTAATTAGTCTGTACTACAAGGAAAGGGATCATGAGCCTTGTGTCAAGGATGTTGGGGGGTGGGGGTGGGGGGGGGGGAGTGGGGGGTGGAGAATACATTACCAAGCAATAAGAAATCATCTCTTTACAATCTTAACACATTCTGGACACACTTGACCTTTAAAACCACAAGAATTTCAAAATAAATTCTATGACAGGTGTGGATTTTGTGGAATTCTGAATGAGATAGAACTTGTCATTTGCTGTTTTTTTTAAAGGACACATGCACCAACATAAAAAATATTGTTCAACAATTGTCAAAATGTCGAAATCAATATGAACTTATTTCTAAACAAGCAAACTTACTTGTATACAGTTCCAAACCTTCCATGACCTATTATATCACCCCTTGTTAAGTCTTCATAAGGGATGTCCCATTCTTTTATCTGAACAGATATCTGAAAACAAAAACAGTACATTGTCAAGACCCAGTCTATCAACAATTGATTAAAACATGACATGTATCTGAATTTGTAATATACAAAAGATGTCTTAATGTAACAGTTCACAATATTGTTGATCTTACTGAACTATGGTCTAAAATGCATATCAAAGAAAGCAAGCAACTACTTCAGTAAAATGATTTAGTAATATTAACTTACACTTAAAGCCCGATGCAGCAGGGCATCATCTTGACTATCTATGGAATCTGTGCGGTCGGGAATAATTTTTTCTGAATTACTCTGAAAAAAAAATCGCATTATTTAATCAATATTTTCACACACACACACACACACACACACACACACACACACACAGTATGGTATTCATAAAAAATTTCTGACATAAAGAAGTGACCCAATACTTCAATTTCTACTCCTCTTTCTTGTAACTGAACCCATTTGATCTTTTTCACTTCTAATCTCAGATAAGTAGCATTCAGTATTATTATACAGAAAAGTACTTACTGTTATTGTTTTGTCACTGTCATTTGACGTGTTGGTATTTATAACATCTCTGAAAACATATAAAATATTACCAATCAGTTAACTACCTCTGGAGAAAGGTATTTTAGAATTTATTGGTTGGAGGTCTCTATCCTTCTAAATTCATTTGTGAGAGAGAGAGAGAGAGAGAGAGAGAGAGAGAGAGAGAGAGAGAGATCAGCAATCAGTAATGTAACTATGTCATTCAGGTTTGCTAATAAAAATACTTACGCATTGTGGTTATCATTCACCCTAGGTTCAAAGCCATTGTATGTATTCAGATAGCCACTTGTTGTAGAACTTACAATGCTGCTATTATCATTTGTTTCTAGAGGGAAAAACAAAACAAGTCAATAAATATCTCATTAAATTGGTGATTCACACAGGTTCATGACACACTCAAAATTTACATCTCACCTGCTGCACTACACACACATTTTGTTTATCTCATGCTTTTCCTAAACTGCCCATCAATTCACCTATCAAATTCAGGATCTATGGCTCCCAATTTTATCTTTCCTCCTCTTGCATTTAAATTATGCAAATTAACCCTGACTGTAACCATGGTAACATCCACGTACCTGGAAACTGGAACTCTGTGACCCTGATCACTGGAGAGTTGGGTCCTGCTGGGGTGGGTGGGGTCATACTGGTGGATGTGGATGAGGGGTTGGTGATCAGCGCAGGGGATGAGGGAGTGGATGAGCTACAGGAGGAGGGGTTTGAGCTGGAGTCTGGCACTGAAACGAAGGTGGGGACAGACTGGACAGGCTTCATCTTGTTGTTACTTTCGTGGTTGTGGTTGTTGCCTGATAGGTCCATCACATGTCTTGGAGAAGCTGGTGACCCGCCTGAAACAACAACATTTAAAATCTGGGTTAAGCTCACCGCACATTTTGTTATCATCTAATCACAAAAATAGTTATCTCCAGTTGGAAAATAACAATGGAAATGCACTTATCACCTGTTCTACTTTTTCCATTTTATCTCATATATATAATAAAGTGGAAAATTATCTTTTTTTTGTGGTTGGTTTCAAGAAATTTATCAATAAAAATGTAATGAGCATATTTACCTTTGGTTGTTTCATTTTTAAAACAATTTGTATTTCATTCCATTTCATTTTTTTCTCTATGTTTAAAATATTATCTGCTTTACAGCTTTGATTTACTATGTGTGAGATACATCCTAACTAAATACCATTTATATCAAACTAAAAGAAAAAAGAGCTTAAGTCAGTGAATGTGAATATAAATTTTTTTGCTCAAGCAAAATTAATCCAAAGAATGGAATCAAATCAACTGCTACCCAAAGGTGACAAAATAATTAAGGTCAATCATTTTAGTTATATGGGAAATTTCACTGGCATACATGAACGGTGGTGAAGTTTCCTGACTTACCATCTTGTCTAATGAATTCTAAGTACTTATATAAGAACTCGTCCGGTAGTCCACATGCTGGGGCAGCTTTGGTAGCACACTCTCTATGGAATTTTTTCCTAGGATATGAAATAAAATTAGATTCTTTCATAGAAGTCTCTAAAAAACACTAATGACAGATTGCATTTCATTTTCCAATTTTTTTTTACTTCAACAAAATTTTGTTATAAATAGTGATAAAAGACAAAGCTGGAATAAAATTTTTTTAATCAAGTTTAACTTCTTCAAATTAATAAAATTGCAAGTTATTTTTATTTGTTAAGCTTAATGTTACTTTATATATAAAGAATCATTTTACATTATACTATAAAATAACTACACTATACATTTTGCCAGCATAACATTTTACGTACTCAAGATGACATAACATCTGATAATTTTGAGAAAGGATAGCTTGTTCTCTGAAGCAATTTCTAGGAGAAGACATATAGTGATACATTTATGTACAAAAGAAATTCAGAATCCAATTTCAATGAAATATGTGAAGATAATGCAGACAGTGGTTGGTGTTCACAAATGTTTGCTTATCATCACAAATTTCAAAATAAAAATGTATGCAATTTCGTTCATTTTGTTGGTTAATATCCTCACACATTAAATAAAACTATGTTCTAATGTGTGATGTGCCTGCACCGTGGTTAATACCCATTTATATTTCAACTTGACCCCCACAAACTGCTGCAGAGAACAAGATTGCACACACAAAGGTGTCCACTTACTTGCAATATTTACACACTTTTCCTCTAAACACATGTTTACTGCAGTAATCACAATCTCCGAATATAAGTTTACTGCTGAATCTATGCAGAAAAACATACAAAGCATAAGGTGAACAGGTGAGTTATACAGAAAAAGGGTAAGTTACCATATATATCCTACTACATCTAAAAACTGAGAACTCAGAAAGGCCTTGTGGTAAAAAGTGGTAAGGTTATATACCCACAAATATATTATTTTGTCACCTTGAAGTTATTTCTTTCATTTATTTATCAATCTATCATGTCTGTCATCTGGCATATACTAAGGGACTATGTTGACCAACATATTGATAAAAGGTGGGTATGTCATTTGACTTAATAGCTAAGGTACCAGTTTTATCTGTCAGAAAGCTATTTTCAACATAATTCAAAATTTCTTATAGAATGTAGACAGCTATCATTTTGGAGGCCAACTCCACAACCGCTTCGACCTAAATTACCATAAACTGCACTTGATGCAAAAGCTATGAAAATTAATCCAGTGACACAGATTTTGATTTGACATCTGGTTACCTGATGTTAGGCAATTTTATTTACAAAGGTTCATTTAAAATTGTTTTTTTTTATAAGGAAGTAATTTTCATAAAATCAGTTGCACCATTACAAAACATAGTTCTCATGTTCCTATTTGTTCTTAGATATTTTTTGACAAGCTGAGACAACAGAGAACATCAAGAAGCCAAAAACAGCACCTTCAACCCCCCCCCCAAAAAAAAAAAAAACTGCCAATATATGATGTCATCAGAAACTTGACTATGCTTTTATGTGAAAACTTGCCATGTCCATAAAATATTATATGATAATACATTAACAACCAGTTTATACAAATATATTTTTACCTTGTTTTGTCTAAGAGGGTATATAACCTTAAGCAGATTTGAATACTTGATTCAAATTCAGATCATTGGAAAAAAAAATATTTGACTGAAAAAACAAATCTGAGTACTCAGTTATCAGAAGTATTTAACAGTGCAGTATTAGGGTTCACAAACTGCTTGGCTTTCACTAACAGAATTTCAGTTTTAGGCAAATAGCAACTTAATCATGGCTTAACTATTTTCATTCAAAATTAAACAAAATTTGTCTTTTTTTGTCATTTTCTTCACTATAATTATTTATTCATTGGATCAAAATGCATATGTTAGTTTCAGCCCAGCATTGTATGTAACCCTACATATATGGCTTTAGAAAGTGATTCACTATTTGTGAACATCATCAAAAGAAGGTGAAACGATGACCTTTGCTATGAAAATAAAGTTCATTTCAAGAGACACCAATATCTGGAAGAAACAAAAAAGATCTCCGAGTCCCTAAAGGCTGTTAGATTAATACGTATAGTTGTTTAATGATACAGATCCAAAATAGGAGTAGAATATAATCATGCATTAATTCTAATATACAAAAGAGAGGGTTTAGAGAAACAAAGCAAGGGATATGCTCATAGCCACATTGCTTCTATGAAATTAAACCAGTGTCTGCACAAACAATTATCAAGTATACATGCACCACATTGATATTGCACATTGGCACTGCCCAACTTTCACCAAGCTGGCAAAACGGATCTTCTTACTTGCAGTTTTTACATTTATATCCACGAAAAAGTGGCCGATAACAGTAGTCACAGCTACTGCTAGTTAACTTAAACATGTTAGTAAACCTTGGCAGCAGTTGAAAAAGAAAGACTTTTCATTACTGACTAGACAATAATCCCCACAACCAACATCTTTCTCACTATTTCATGCACTGACAAAAAATAGCTATTAATATAGTAATGGGTAAATCTAAGTCATGTCATGCCTTTCTTCATTATCACTGATAGCTAATAATAATTATCAGCTTTAGGCAACAAAATTGTGTACATCCTAGAGTAAAATCCAAAACATGCAAGTGCAAAATGAAAACTTTTTTATGTTTAAGACCATAACAAACTAATTTTGTTTTCTTTTTTTCAACAACATTCATCAGGTTGTCTCAAACAAACACAGCTTAAATGAACTTATAAAAGTAAATAATAAATGAACAACAATAATACACTGCACTGAATTAAGGATTATATAACAGATCTATAAATTTTAACATACACCTTAATCTTGTTAACTTATAGTTAAAACTTTTTTTAGCTTAAAGTTATATATATTGAATAAACAAACATATATAAAAATTTTGCCATTCATTTTACCTGTGGTTGATAGAATGTAACATACTCCTTGCAGTTTTAGGGGACTTTTGCACCATGAGAGTATCTGGAAAAAGAGGTGATTAAATTGTTGTATTCATTAAAAAACTATATATATTATTATATAATATTTAACAACACAATCGGGACAATGAGGTACAGTTCTCGCAGACAATTTTACTCTAGGAGGGTGTCTGCTTTTAACCTGATGCTTTGGGTTAATAAGGATTCATAACATGCAGGCAACATGAGTGAGAATTACCTGACTTTTGTAGTGTATCTCCTATACTATTTTGTTGTATTGCATGTACAATTACAAATTAATATGTAAATCTGTATGTAAACTGCACCTGTAAACCCTACTGAGACACATCTGCGGTGGGGCATATAAGAAGCGAACTTTACTTTTACTTTACTATGAAATAAAGTAGTTGTATTACAATCAAAGATGGTTTCGTCTTATTTAATTTGCAAATTAAAATCCACAATCATAATCAACAATAAGATTTCAATATATGTATAAGAACATCCAATATGTTTGTGTACATAAATGGTGATTCATATGGGAACAAAACGTAATCAAGCTGCTCTGATTCAGGGTACTTGGGATTGGTGCCTTCAATTATTAAAGACCAGACAGACATACCTGCTCTATTTGTCCCTCCACTTTCTCCACTGTCTGTGGACATACGGCGGCCATCATAAATGGTGTCATGGCTGCCATGCAGGTTTAAATTAATCGGCTTCTTCTTAGTTGTAGATCTTTGAAACAAAATTTATATGTCAAATTTAATATCTAAAAGCAGATGTTTTCACCAATGTTAAACACTAGAAGTACTATTTCAGACGATGACCTTAAATAAATTCAGTTATGTACAAGACTAAATGATAAAGATTAACATTTAATGATGACATATAATGCATCTTTAACTATAGCTAAAATATGCAAAACTGAAATAAATAAATAAATATTACCAATATTGTGACTACATATATACCAAAGAACTACAGACCTTACATTTCAAGTACCAGGTAGTAAACTGTATAAAAATTCACATCTGGAACTTACTTGCTACTTTTCTGTTCTGTTACTCTATTTGCCAATTGCGACTCATGTGATTTGCTTTTAGTCAGGGGAAATTCAGGTAGTATGATGTGGTGTCTCTTCAATGGAGGTGGAGTGCCTGTCGGGTGAATCTTTGGCTTAGACTGCCTGCCCAATGGAGGTGTCGGTGGTGGTGTTAATCTTCTTCTGGATTTTGGAAAATAAAATCTAGATGAATCTAATGGCAGTCAAATAGTTCAAGTATCTGTCATGAATGAATATTTTATTGCTAGTTTCACATGTACACTTTAACCCTATTTTTAATAATTTGGATGATAATCTCAAGAACAAAGTGGTCATCTTCTAAATTTTCTGTATGCCCCTAGCATAATCCATGACCAAGGACCAAAATTCTCATGTGGTATTAAGAGAGTATCACTTAAAGAGCACTTACCTGTCTGGTGATGGATGAGGACCAGGTGAGTTAGGTGTGCTGTGAGATGGGGTGGAGTCACTGGAATGTCTGTCAAGAACTGTGTTTGGTGGCAGAGATGACGTGGAAGGCCTGCTGGTGGGCTTGGGGTGGATCTCGGGTTGTTCTTCTTCCCGCTCTTTCTCCTGCTCTGTGGTGGGGGTGCTGGAGCCAGAGGGTTCCCAGTGGAAATCATCACTGCCACCTGGCTTCTCACCATGGGTCTGGCGATCTGAAGGAAGATGACAGAGGTCAATGACCGACTCTGCTTTTTGTGAAAAGGGGCACCTGCACTCCAGAGTTGTATCATGGGAGCACAACTTGTGTACCCTTATGAACATGACAAACACCTATTCCACATTAATTGGCTGGACGTATAGATCATTTTGTGTGCAAAACATGACAGTCGCAGTTTTACAAGCAGCTAACACAATCCATTGGCTTGACGTATCCCAACCACTGTTGCAGGGCTTCGATTAATAAAATTTGGGTAACATTTACTCATTCATTACCAACAAAATTACTTCTTTACAGTAATTTAAGTGTTTGTGCACCTATGTGGTGCAGTACTTTGTTACCAATCAAAGAAGGAAGTCGTCATGCCTTTTGACCAACTCTGATTTTTGGGAAAAGATGCACCTGCACATGCTCACACTTACAGACATGTATCAACTGAGACAGAGTAATCAACTGTTGACAAATTTTTTGTAATATTCTAGTCTATTTGTTGCAAAGATGTATGTGAAATCTTAGAATTGTGTCACCTATTACCTAAACAGATCTTCAGTTTACACAAAGCCTTGTTAAGTCTGCTGGTCTCATCAAACCCTCCTTTATATCTCTGCAGCATATCTGTTACTTGGTCAGGGCTCATTTCTAACAGCTTCTCCACTGTTGCACTCTCTGTGAGGATGCCCTGAAAATATGATTTAGATCTTATAGAATGCTTTGGTTAAAGTGAAGAAATCATACATCTTTTTTTTTCACTGGTTTCGCTCTTGCTTGAAAAGTAAAAATTCTAAGTGTTTGGCACATTTTCTGGTCAACTTTTATGGTAACTTGTGTGGTCACTTTGATATTTTAATTTAATCAAGATATCCTGTAATAATGTGAACAAAAAGCTTAATCAATGGCAAAGAGAAAATTCTATTATGTTTCAATTAGGCTGATATGGATGCTTCAAATGGAATACCTGCATGGAAAAAAATATGACATGACTTCACTTAAATAAAAACATTATGCATCTTTTAAACATTACAGTGCAATACACTGACAATAGAGGTCCCAGGCACACTACGTACAAATATTTAATACTGTACATAAAAATCAAAACATTCTTTATTTGTTATAAAACAGATATTAAAATAATCATGAGGTATCCGACATGAGGGTAGTAAAAAAGTTCACATTGACCAACATATTCTACTGGCATTGAATAATTGTTTTTGCAGGTGTCATATCTGAACGTATTTGTCTGCTATCAGTCTAATACCAAAAACTACAGCTGTTAATTCAATGTGTATTGCAAAAGACAAGACTTTCATAAGTAACCCAGAATCTGACAGCATTGGTTTTTGCTTAGAGCAAGCAGCATACACACATTTCCCAATTATTACACAGAATACTAGAAGATTGTTTAAAGTGAAAGTGAAATACAGAACAGAAGATTGTACTTGACCGTCATATCAAACTGCAAATTTAGGTGGGAATCATTTTTTAAATTGACTGCAGAGAAGTCCTGTAAAAGCCATTAAATAATAAGCTTCACACTGAGAATTTTCCTCTGGACCATATATCTTCAGTTTATAATTCTAACCTTAGTGACCTCCTCCTTCAGTCCCACTATCTCCAACCAGCTGGCTGTGTTGGGGTACTTGGTGAGCGTCCCTGGCAATACCCCATTATTGGCTGCCCGAGCTCGCTGAATATGGATCAACTGATTGGTGAAGTAGGTGATCAGTTTCGTCTGAAATTAAATTCAAGATTTTACATAGAGATATAACAATATCACTTCAATCACTTATTATAATCATGTCACCTTGTAAAATTTAATTCATCACAGACTGTGACTAAGATCTCCAAGAGATTTGCAGGTTGTCCAGGTGATTCCCTATACTATAGCCATTAGAAATAATATAATCGCCAAACAGAACAAAAATGTGTAGTTCTTTTTTTCAAGGTGGTATAAATAATATGACTGAGCTGAATTATTTTGCAATCTTGTGATATATATGTAAAATAACCAAATAAACAACTGAAAAAGAAAGCTACAAGTAACAACTGGAACATAAATCTGGCAATAACAGATAAACTAAAGGAAAAGCAATATGTACAAAGTTCAAGTTATCTGCCTTACTAGTTAAGTCACTTATTCTGATCCTTTTGGCAGTAAAGTTGATCAAAAGATGATCAAATGCAAACTTTCCAACCACTTTATTTTATTTCATTGTGTTTTGTTGCTTTTATAAACTGGTACTTTGATAAATATACAATGATCACAGTAATATTCTTGACACCTTCATTTTAATTTGGTTTCTCATTGTTACCTTTTAAAAGATTTTTTACACACCTTATAAAACCAATTCTTTAAAGACTCAAACACCTTTCTTTTTTTCAAAAATGGGACAGAATAAGTGTAACACTCTATCTGTATACTAACAACTGCTCTGTCTGCCTACAAAAACACTTCCAAAAACATTCCAAAATAGTTCATCCTCTCCCAGCCCCCCTCTCCTGCTGTGTTCCCACAGTTGTACAAAGTCATGTAGACTTTCACCAACCACTTAGACATGAAGGCCAGAAATTCCTGGTAAAAAACCCTTGAAGCAATAAGCAATGCAATTGTTATGCATGTCAAATATGTGTCAAATTTGACCCCCTGTCCTTTGATGTTATTGTTTTTGTGTAGTGGTGCGCAACAAGAAATCTTTCTACCACTGCCACACTTGAAAACAATCTGTGTTGTAGCTGATTAAAAAGAGTTTGTCTCTGAAAATATGACCTTTGTTCATGTTTGAATACAATGCCCATAATATGCATAACTGCTCTGAATGACAAAAGTTGATATTCAACAATGCGATCCAAATTTCATAAATGTATACAATTAAAAATACCACATGTCAGTATAAAATGCCACATGCAATCACTCAATAGTTTCAAATATGATATAAAGGCCCATGTCTAGTTGAGATAAGTTGACCGAACTTAGACTATAAGCGGATTCTCAACGAATTGAGCCAGGCTTTACAAAGCCGGTGACCTAAAAATGGCAGACGTACATGAAAGAAAACCGCCTAATCTTTTAATAGTCTCTCCGCCTCCCCACACGTCGTCCCTGCGGGATACAGTAATTAAATCTCGGCTCCGTTCGCCATGCGGAAGCTACCTGAGAAATATTAAGTGGGCATGCTCATCAGTTAAACTCGTGGTGAAGAAAGCATGGCGGCTGAAGGCGTTCGAAGGAAAAAAGCTCTTCTGTTTTATTATCTGTCAAAACAGAGACGAAAAAGGAATGAATTGGCCCGTAGAGCAGCAACGAATCGACTATCTACGGAGATAATATCACCAGAGATATTCACAGAACTACCCAGCCCCAGTAGACGTAGTTGGAGGTTGGAGCCGAGATTTAATTACTGTACCCCGCAGGGACGACGTGTGGGGAGGCGGAGAGACTATTAAAAGTTTAGGCGGTTTTTCTTTCATGTACTTCCGCCATTTTTAGGTCACCGGCTTTGTAAAGCCTGGCTCAATTCGTTGAGAATCCGCTCTATACTTGCTACGCTATGAGGGCAAGTTTCCAGTGTAGATAGGTCAACCTAACTTCATGCTTCTTAATTTTTCAATTTATTTAGTTGATAACGAATCATGAGACAGTGAAATAGATGTTTTAATTCCAATTCACTCATGACAAAAGTATAATTGCTTCATCCGTAAGCAATCCATTTTTTCTGTGATGGTCCTTATTGTCCTTTTATGCATGATAAATCACATGTAATAATAATTACTTAAACTATTAACATAGTTTTATATTTTCAGACATGTACATAGTAATTCAGTTGCAATACAAAACAGCAAAGAGCTCCATGTTATGACTTCAGTTGTTGTGAAATCAACAACCCAGATTTAGCCCTAAGTGCATTGTTCCACTTCTAGACATGCAGTACAAAACAGCAGTAGGCTACTCAATTTGGAATTCTTCCAAAATATTTACCTGATTACCTTTATATCTAGGGGCTGAATGTATGTGTGGGGCCTACAGAGAAGAATGACTGTATACCATATCATTCCAATGTTTTCAACTGATGTACAAAGTACAGAGCTTTGAAATACTTAGGAAGCAAATGGACTATCCATTCACTGCTATCTGAAAGCATCACTAGGTCTTTCCAAATAAGAAACAAACATGTATAAGAAAGCAATTAAAACATTTACCCAAAAATATTACACACCAACACAACTGACCAAAAAGATACTGTCCCTCTTAAGGAACATTATAAGAGATTATCATCATCCAGGCTCATCCTTCACATAAACTTTTTTTTTCAATAATCCAAGGGCATGTTACACCTTATTCAGTTAAGAAATAAGTGTCACCTGTCCAAGAATGACTTTTTTGCATGATGTGAAATGCATGAAAGTTTGTGCAGTTTAAAAAAAATCTAGAAAACTGCTGAGTTTAGTATATTTGCCCTGCCATAATATATTAATGATTATTAAAATAGTTATCCAGCCAAAAAAAGAAATACTGATGACCCCTCCCCCCTTAAAAAACGTGCTTATATTTCTCAAGCAGAAGAAAACAGAGCGTGTGACAAAATTTTGATGCATCTCCAATGAAACTATCGCTCAACATAGATCGTTCCATTCTGTGGGGACTCTTTGTTAAGTACAACCAGATTAACTGAATGACATGCCCCCTCAAGCAACTATGGGGAGATAAACTTTTGTGTGATTTTGGTCGCATTTAAAACGAGGTGAAAAAATTTTCAAAGTTAAGTGCACATGAAAGTTAATCACCCCTAATTGCTTCAGATGTGTCATTCACCTGATTGCATTCAGCGAGAGACCTTGCAGAGTTGGATTGATCTGTGCAGAATGACACTTTCTCAGGGAACGAATCGTAAGAAACAAACTAAGGACATCTGTTCATGTGTTGCTCCAAAAATAAAGTCCTAATTCTACATATTAAAATGTGAGCAAACTTTTTTATTTCTTTTTTTAATAAGTTCTACTGATGAAAATTGAAGAAGGGCATAGTGGCTTACTGCGACCTCTTCTTGCTCCCAGCTGTAAATTCCTAACTGCTAGCTTTTTAAGTCATTGTGCACCACAAATTAGTTACTAGTTATCAATAATAATGCCAACATACAAAAAATTGGATGAGTTGATAACTAATTACTGAAAACATATTTTTAAACATCCTGGGACAATATATAAATAAATACCCTATGGAAATGGTGCACAATATGTAGGACCACAAGTGATAAACACAATAAAAATATATGCCAGGTAACTAACAGCGTAAATCCAGGCACTCACAGACATGTATCACTTGCATGATATGCATCACAATAAATTACAGGCCTCTCCACAAAAATACTCTGAAAAGTGACTGTTGTCAAAACCCTATATTTCTCCACACCCAACATGTTTTGCTGTAGATCTGTAATATTTCAGGAAGTCTCATGTGTCTATTAATTTATCTTTGAGTCAAAAAGTCAAAGAAAATGCTATTAATAGATTGGTGTTTACACTGACGCCTAATTTTAGATCTTGCATATATCTATACAGGGTATTCTGCTGCAATTTAGCCAAATAAATGAGATAGTTTTCAAGGAAATTAAAAAATATATATCCTGTTTGCAAGTGTAGAACTCTCATTTTATGTAGGTAAGTTTTTCCTAAACTAAGATCGTCTAAACTGCATTACATGTAAAAATTATCTTACTTTGATATACATTCAAGAGACACAGCTAATTTAGTTTTACTACAGAAAAATGGTTTCTATTACCTAAATTTTAAGCTGTTTCTGTGGTTTGAAATGTATCAAAATTATAAAAGTTTATTTTCAAATTTCAGGTGAATGTCAAGGCTTCAATTTCATTAACTTGCCTTTAGAACACTCGAGTTTTGGTGATCAATCACATTCAGAAATAAGGAGCGATGAAAACTGATTCCATATTATTTGAAGAAAGTTAGTTATACAATATCACTGAGCTTATTACAAAATTCAGAAGCAAATCTTCAATGAATTCTTAACTGCAATTCCAGAAATTAAAAAAAATCTAGCCCTCCTCATAACGAAGAGCTATTTTCATCTTACCAGCACAGGGATGCTTGAATTTTCAGTTGCCTAGTGTCAGATGTAGTATAGACAGACACCGAAAGTGTTATCAATAAAGGTAGGGAAAAATCAACTCTGAATAGCTTCAATGTGTGAAACCTTGCAGCATTTTTCAAATCTTAAATGACAGACCTGTATTGTCATTAAAAAGGTTAAGTGATTTTTAAAATAATTCATAAAATAATAAAAAGCATTTTATGACTATTCAAGATGGGTGCCTACTTGAACACAGAAGTAGTTTTTTGCATTTCTTTGATGTAATCTTGCCTGGTATCACATCATTGTTGAAAACGTCCTGCTAATGCTGCTTCCTTATGACTCAAATGAAAAGTGCAACTCTTCCTTGTATTTCAGTGCCTTCATCCAAGTGCAAATGTACCAATCTTACAACATGACGAAGTAACATTTCTGTTAAAATCACATAATTTTGGGCAGATTGGACACTTGGGTAATTTGACAAAAGTAAGATCTCCATGTGAACTTTTTGGTGATAATCCAAGAATTATAAACTCTATTAATCTCAATGTATACCTTAATCTTATTCAATAAGGTCCCTTAATAGCATTACATAACAAAGAAATTATGTAAAGAAAACACAGAAAAAATATAAAAACAAAATTGAATAGAGATGTTAAAAAACTTGATGCACAGAAGCGGAGGGGATTGTCAAATCAAGTATCGTTTGGCCAAAATTTTGTCTACCAACCTCTGCACCACGTATTTCTTGCTGCGTGATTTCCTCTGTAGTTGCACATTGTGTTCTAAGACCACGCAAATGTTTCGCCGTGTAGTCGATCATACTCTGTGCAATAGAACAAGTCCTCTCTGCCCTTTTGATAGGGTCTTCTTCACTGACTGAAGACATCACGTAATCTTTTCAGCATCAAAGTGTATCTTCCACATACATCATACCATGCATCGTATTTTGCTGTTTGCAAACTCAGATTTACGCCGTCTATTTTGGTAAACATTAGTCATATTTTCCTTGGGAGTGAATCAACACATCGGCCATATTGTGTTTTTCTTCTCGTACAATATGCGCGAAAAAGCGAGACTAAAAAAAATCCCCTTGGTTAAATCTAAAAATGGAAATTTAGTATGATTAAATTGTTATTTGCTTTCATGTTTGAATGATCATGACTTTCTCATAATAATTCTTTACAGTTTCTGTAGCTAAAACACGTGTAATATCCTTTTAACTACATTTACAATTATATCAAAACAATTTTGTTAATAACATTCCATGTTTCCTACGTTATCGTTCCCGCGAAATTTACGAGGATGGCTGGGAGAGACCGAATAAGTGCGAATCTTCCATGGTAAGAAGCAAGGAACACGTGAATAAGAACGTGAAAGTGGAGCAAAAGGCTCTTGTTAGTTAACAGCACCAAACAGAAAGCAGTTTAACTTATTGCCGCTGCTCTTCTCGTTCTGCGACTATTGTAACTGCATGTACTTCAGCTGCTCCAGCCACTTTACTGTTTGAACTACTGGTATTTGGCCTAGGCTCTACTCTAGGTTCAACCTGACTGGAAGTTCCAACATGTCAAATATTAAGCAGCGATTGTATTGCCAAATTGTTTTAAGAATGCAGAACGATTGCTATTTTGCTGTTTAGATTAAGCATATAGCCATTATAACGATACGAACTAGTCTGAGTGATGTTTGTTTTGAAATAATTAATGCTTATGTCATGAAATCAAGATGATTATGATAATGGATTTACTTAGCATACCGTAATGCATGTTAAATACATTTGTTTGCCCTCTTTTATAATACATAAAATTTGAATTTATTACTTGTTACTTGTATGTAGATATATCAAATGTATCTACATGCAACATACATGTATATAAGTATTGATAAATTATAACATATGTATGTTGGTGCATTTTGACTGTTTAATTACAGGGTTGAAAAATACAGACCAAAGCAGCTAGATGATCTGATTTCACATAAGGATATAATTTCTACCAGTGAGTATTTTACTTGACTAGATGAAACTAAGTTTAGGATTTATCAAGCTTATTGAATAATCTGGCATCATCAGTTAATTGTTTATAGTAACTCCGGATTAAGTGGCTTTTTCTACTCTGTAGAAAAAAAATCGAGAACTTGTAAAAATGTGGGTTTTCTCGCATTGTCCATTTTTCTGCTTTTTGAAATGATGAGCCCTAATACAAAAACATTAATTTTTTTGAACATTTTAAAATGGAGCAATCAAGTCATCCTGTGCAAGAACTTAATTTTAGATGGCCAATTCTTGTTTCAGTTAACAAGTTTGTTGTGGAAGACAGACTGCCACATCTGTTGTTCTATGGTCCACCTGGGACTGGGAAAACAAGTACTATTCTTGCAGTGGCAAAGCAGTTATACTCTCCAAAAGAATTTAACTCCATGGTTTTGGAGGTATGATAAATGCCCTTCACACATCTGAATGTGAGTGCTCATGTGTGTTTGTATCTGTGTGTGTGTGTGTGTGTGTGTGGAGAGGGGGGGGAGGGGTTCATAATGCCTTGCAATATGTGCAAATTGTCAACATATTTTCCCACGTGAAGAAATAATAATTTGTACTTAATATACATGTGTATTATAATAGTATTTTTGATAGACAAATTGTATGTGATAGTTATGGAAATGTTAAACAGGTTTTCTTTGTGGTATTAAGCTCAATGCATCAGATGACAGAGGAATTGGTATAGTGAGAGGGCAGATCCTGAGTTTTGCAAGTACAAGAACGATTTTTAAGTAAGTTG
>NW_019775434.1:277317-345396 GCF_001039355.2 Lingula anatina
TTAAGTTGCCAATCTCTAAAGGTGCACCAATTCAGACTGCATCACCAAAGTAATCTGCTTGGTGTGAAAAAGACCTTAGTTTATAAAAAATAGTGCATTTGTTTCTAACATATGTTGAGCAGCTAATTACAGAAGATTTTGCCTTTCTTCATTAAGGTAAGTTGAGAATATTGCTGGATTTTAAAGAAATTTTAAAGTTGACCTGGTTGCAGGACTTGTAAAAATGGTTTTTTGGTACAGCCACCTTTGTGCATTTCTCAGTATATGACTGCATCAAAAAATTTTTTTTTTTTACAGTTATTGAAAAGTTTACAGAAAACACAAGGTTTTGTTTGATCTGCAATTATCTGTCAAAGATCATTCCTGCACTGCAGTCCCGCTGCACCAGGTTTAGATTTGGTCCTCTCACTCCTGAACAGATGCTGCCAAGATTGGAACATGTCATACAGGAGGAGAAGTAAGTCCAAGAATTTATCATTGTTTTTTCTCTGCAAAAAAAAAGGGGGGGGGAGGGGAATAAAACAGTTTCACATGATTCAAAGATTCTGTTTTTTTTTTTTTTTGCTAAAATTTTATCTTTTTAGCTATTCACAAAATTAAATGTTGACAACTCAAAAGACCTTTCAAAAATAAATTATTGGCAACTTGATCACTGCAAAACCAATAGACAATTGCCAATGAATAACTTGGGATTGTGTGAGGATAGTAATCTAAATATTGTCTCATCTACCACATTTGATGTGCTTTCAGAGTAAATGTTTCTGAAGATGGTCGCAAAGCTTTAGTAACATTAGCAAATGGTGACATGAGGAAGGCTTTGAATATTCTGCAGGTAATGCTCTATTTTCCATTACTGGCATGTCAGGTATACAGGCTTATAGCAGGTGAAAAGTTTTTAACACTGATGAACATATAATACATATCATAGAACTTTTAAATTGTTGGAAATTGCAAGTACACGGTACGCGTAAGAATAAATTAGGAATTGGTTGTACAAAGAATAGTATGGGAGGAATTGAATTTTATATTTTATGCATATTTCCAGAGTACTCACATGGGCCATGAAGAAGTGACAGAAGACAATGTATATACATGTGTTGGACATCCTCTAAGGCAAGACATTGAAAATATTGTCAATTGGATGCTGAATGAAGACTTTACTACAGCTTACAATAGTATCCTTGATGATAGTCACATGTTGGACCAGTTCTGTATTAGAAAGACAGGGCTTGACATTAAAGGTGGCCCACTGGCCCTGGGCCACTGAAAACCAACCTAGGGCCATTGAATTGATGGGGTCACTGGCCCAAAGGCCAAAGAGCAAGTAAAATGTCATGTGTCAAATCATCCTTGCAGGCCAGTATCGGCCAGTATCGTAAAAAGTTAGTGTCAAGCCCTGAAAGATTTTGTATGTTTCCTAAAGATGCTAATTTTTCTTTACTATATTAGCAGTAAGTTCTTTTAAACAGCACTATGGATTTTAATATTTTGTAGCTATATGACTTGTAACATGGGGAATTTATTACTGTTTAATGTAGAATGCTGCAAATACTCAATATTTTCTTATTTTCTTAACTTCACACAGATATTTTAAATTTGAAGACCTTGAAAGGGCTAGCTTTACAAGATATTTTATTTGAAGTTCATACCTATGTACACAGAAGTAAGTAGTCAGTTGAATTGTTTAACACAAACATTACCTCCCCCCCCCCCTTTCAGAATATGTACTGGTTTCTGTCCAAAATAAAGCATTGTTTCTATTGGTAATAGTTAGACATCTGTTTTAAATCTTTTGAATTGTAAATTTTAGCCTGACTAGTTGCTCTTTAGGTCTGCTGGTTTGGCTAATCAAATAATGGTATATCTAATATAGCTTTATTTTGTCCAATTTCTTGCAGTTGACTTTCCTATTCATGTGAGAATACACCTTTTGGAGAAAATGGCTGATGTGGAGTGAGTATAAAATTTTTACTTTTATTTTAAGAGCTATACAAATTGTATTGGGAAAAATGCCTTTATTATATTTTGATATGTAATTGAAATTCTGATCAAGCCTTTTAGAATTTTTACTAAGAGAAACATGTTTGAGAATTTCATTCTTTTAAGGATGTCATCCCATGCAAGTTATTTAATGTAATTAAACAGCGCCATTCTATTACAGGTTTCGCCTTACATCTGGTACCAATGAAAAGTTACAGCTGAGTTCTCTTATTGCTGCATTTCAAGTTGCTAGGGACTTAGTAGTGGATGAAGCAAAATAAAGTGATCTAATAGCCTAAAAAATGAAATAAGATGATAAAAAGGACAACTTGGGCCCATTTAGTGATACGAACATTTTAACGTCACTGTACCTTTCTGACTGGAACTCTTGAACAGAGCTCTGATAGTCATATGCCTAGTTGCTGGGGTATTAACAAAGACTTCCTGGTAATTTAACTTCATTTATGGATGAAATGGAATTATGGAACTCTAACATTTCGAGCAATATTTCTTTAATAAAGTTAAACGTGTAACAAATGTCAACTTCTTTATAATGGAAAAATATATGAACAAATTTTCATTAAGTTTTATGATTAAATACGTGAAGCAACTTTTAGAGAAGCCTGCACATGAAACTTGATCGTAACGAAACTGATGGATGGTCCATGTTGGCCTTGTTTATTTGGTCACAATATGGAGGTTTTCCTTAACCAAAATATTCTTTAAGGAACCTTGGATTTCCTTGTTTACCCTTTATTTGGTTTACACATTTTTAAGGACGGTCCATTGGGTCAACCAGAAACTTCAGGACTGTTTGGCAGACATGACATTTCAAAAACTGAAAATTGTTTTATACTTTCCCACCATAAAGGATATAGGTGCAAAAGGTATCTACCTATTTCTAATAAGTTATTAAGTGACCCAATTGAAAAGAGAAATTCACATGTGAGTAATTTTTAAGATTAAAGGGTTACTGTTCCGTTTGCCTCTTCACTTGTACAAATTCCTTAAAAAATATGAAAAAACCGCATGGAACAGGAGCAGGTAAATACAAACCTAGCCTCTGAAAGACGTTTTGTTTCAACTCCTAATTTTAATGGGGACTGCTCTTCAGCTGGTTTCCAAAATTCTTTTTGCAGTTGTTTTGGTGGATAACATTTTGACATTTTTGTTTACTTATGAATCTTTTTCTCAACCATAATAAGGTGTAAAGAATCGGCTTTTTCACAAACCCTAAATAACTCGAGCCAATAACAACACAAATGCCTTGGTTTAAAAATTTTATTCTTTTAATAAATGATTGTACACGGGACGTTTAAAATGTTTAACTTCTTAAAATAAAATTTTGATACTGCATGCCTAACACTTGTGCTCACAATTCTTACTCTAAGTCCATTGTAATACTTATTATGTTAAAGCATAGAATGGCACTTATAAGAAGAATATTCTCCAGTCTGGAATTAAAAATATAAACTTTCAGACAAATTGCAAATCCACATCAACTACGATGCACTGAAAAATACAATTTCCTTATGACTCCCCACTGAAACCATCCTTTCACGAAACTTATCCTGTGAAAAAATTTGCAAAATATGACAAAGTCATACTAATTTGCCAAATTGATCATAAAAGTTTCCATGTTTTTACATGCACGAAAAAGTAACTTGTTAAATTTTCTGAATCAATGAAGGTAAATTAATGCCTATATTCTTGGTAATAAACTGTGTTTCCCTTTTACTACGTATTGTTAGAAATAAAATACAACTGTGCGTTATAACAATATAAAATAAAATGTAAAAACAGCATATGATTACTTATACCAAACTACAGCATTTCACTAGCCAACTGGCTATTAACAGTAAGTAAAAATGCTAGTAAAAATCCAGAAATGCTGCTCTTAGTTCTTAAAAAAATACATCTGCAGAAAACTTTACCTTATCATGTTAATTCAGGAGACAAAAAGAATGTAATAAATTGCATAAAAGTTGCACTTCATTTAACCCGACAGTCTTTCATGTAAAAAAAAAACATCTTAAAATAATACCAATAAATTGATTATCAAAGGCATTGATGCATGTGACCCTCAAAAAGGATGTTGCATATATTTTAAATATAATTTTTTGCACTGCTCTTCACTTTAAAAAGTCTGGATAATAACAGGAATTTAATAGGTAGTATGTATATTCATTTGAAAGTAGTAGTAGCAGTAGCAGTAGCAGTACTATATTCAGTTGAAAGCTTCTGGTTTACTTGGGAACAATATAAATGATTTCAAAAGAAGTATTAGCTAATATTAATATCACATTTAACAGCAAATTGCTTGGAATGATTATTCAACTTGATATGGTACCCCATATATAAAAACAGACATTAACATTAACATTAATAAATTGTTTAAAAGAACTTTTTTAACAGCAAGTTTAAAGCTGAAACTCCAATGCCACTTAAAACAGCAAGTTTGGTTCCCCCTGATGCTGCAGTCTCTTTATCAAATAGTGTCACATTCTGAACTGTGACATCTCCCTCGGAAATTTGAACAGTTACCAGTGACTCGTTGGTCCCATGAGCAGTAACCTATTTATAAAGAAATAAGTCATAAATGTAAATATTAGGAGTGAACAATAGCTTAAAATTTCAGATATATTATGAGTGTTCAACGCTTATTGTGCACCAAATGTTGGCTAAAAATGCTTGATGAATTTTTTTTGTTCCTGTTGTTTCGTAATACATGTATCAAAAATACTTTTAAAAATGCTACACAGAGAATCATTACTTTTAAAATGATAATAAATGAAGGTTCCATTTTACCATTCAAAACCAATTAGTTACCGACCTGACAGCCAAGCAGAATAAGAATTAGGCATGCCCATTTTATATATTTTGAAAAAATACAACTTACTTTGAGATTATATGTGCCAGGGAGTAACAGTTTCCAATATTCTCCTAGTTGTGTTGTTTTCACTGGATGTATGCGGTCATCAATTGTCACCTCAGCACTGGGTATAGGGGTTCCAGTTCTGTCACGGACTATACCTTTAACACCTAAAATCAAACTAGAGGATCAGAGAGGCGATACCGCCTCCGAATATTGTACCACCAGCTGGAGCAAGCGCATTCGTATAGACCCCCACATACGCAAAATAAGGGACACAGCCACTAGTCTTATGCTTGACAAATTGTAAAAATGCAATCAACAAGAATTTTCAAAATACGCAAAAAAAATATATATATAACTTAAAATGGTACAATCAAAGTTAAGTTCATTGTAAGGTAGGTCAAAGGTCAATTTCAAGGTCACAGTAAATTTCCAGTATATGACTTCCTATTCAACTTCAATAGTAACTATGGACCTATCTCTGCCAGGTTTGGAGTTAAAAGAGAAAGAAATTAGCAGAGTTCAGTTCATGATTATAAGTAGGTCAAAGGTCAATTTCAAGGTCACACTTAGATTGCCAATATATGACTTCCTATTCAANTAATTGGAAATGCTGCATTTAAAGAGATGTCTTTCCTCTGACACCTTGTTACACATTGTACTTTAATCACTTTCCTTTATATCATAAATGTTTTCAGTCATGAAACCAGTTCATAAAAAATGTCTCGTTGTTTTAGTTGGGAATTACATCTATGCACATATTTTATGCATAAACTATTAACCACAGCTTATAGAATATCTCTTACCCATGAATGCCTGCTGAAGGTAGATTATAAGAGGATTCTTATTTTGCTCCCAGTATGATTCTAACTGAGATGCCAAAGGATATTTACAGCAACTGATTTCAAGGGTGATTTCCATGCAACCTTTGTAGATGTAATTGTAGTCCTGCATTCCTCCTAACAGAAAAGGTGTCAAATTTACAGCTTGAAAATTAAGTACAGTTTTAAGAAAATTTACATCTTCAAGGTGAAGATGTAAAATAAATAAATAAATGAATAACTTGGAAAATGTGCAATTCTTCTACTATTGTACAACACTATTTTCACATATAATGTCTGAAAAAAATTAGTAGGATATAACTTTGCTATGGAAAATATAGATATTAGAAGAAATAAAATTGTATTTCAGTTTCACTCAATAAACTAAAATAAATCATGAAAGAGTTTGCCCAGATTTTCAGACCAATGACCTACCTGTGATAACATACCACTGTGCCCCATTGGTAATGCCCCTGAGAAAGCTATCCCCACACTCCTGTCCTCTGTGCATGGTGGGATGTGCAAGAGAGTAAGACAATGCAAGGACTTGAAAAATGTCATCATCTGGGGACTTGGAATACTGGTTTATTCCTGGAATGATAACAGACTGTTTTATTCTGTTTCTGAAAACAATTCTGAAAATATACCAGTACAGTTGGAAAACATGGCGAATTATCTGAATTGAGCATTGTATCGAGTCTTTTCTTGTATCATTTCCAAATGAAAGTGACAGTAAAATGTGGGAATAATCACAGCCAACCTTAAACACCAATTTGCTTTCACAATTTCACTGCCTACTCTTTAGGTGAAAGTACTATCTGGAGCATGTGCTCTTTAAAACAACAGGCAAATCAGTTTAAATAATTCAAGGCAGTGAAACTGTGAAAGCAAATTAAGTCACCCTAGTGTAATTGCATAGCAGAACTTCTCAAAACATATGCCAGTACATACAGCTGGAACACTAAGACATGATGGTAGCTGTTAATGGGGTTCAATATAGAGAAACTGAAAAGGAAATGGTCAGTGCCTGTTATCTCACCTTTAATGTTAGAGTCATAGGGATAATTAGCTACAACTGCACCTCCGTGAAAGTTGGCTGACAAGACAAACTGGTTCTCATTTAACCAAGAGATGACAGCTTCTGTCTCTGGAGCTCTGGCCACATTGTTCTCTCTAAAGAAGTCAGGGAAGTTTCTGTGAAGATCAATGTCATCAGCATTATACCTAAAATGTAAAGTATTGGTGAAAAATAACGAGAGACTGGCAAATTACAAATTACTGAAATTTTGTAAAAGAATTATCAAAAAGATGGGAGCCAATTTTTCCATCAGTTCCTTGAAGTAGTCCTGAAGTTTGTAAATATGTATATCATTTCTTTAAGCATTTTGGGGCCAATGTATTTCATCTAGTTACTTATCCATTAAGGTCATTTTATTAATAATTTTAATATGATTTTCTTACTTAAATACTCCTATTTAGAATTATGCAATATGATAATATAGGAATTCCAGCAAACAACTTGTAAGATAGAATGACTCCATTGTATACATGGCTAACCTGCCCAGATCTCCTAAACACTGGCCTTCCTTTGAGATTTCAAACCCATCTGGATTCATGCTAGGCATAATGTGAATCCTAGCAGAAGTCATCAAGGCCTTTATGGTGCTGTTACTTTGGAAACTGGAGGCAAGATATTCAATAAGATGTATCAAGACTTCTCTGCTTACTGCCTGAAATAATGTTTTGTACATACTGTTAAACACAGATGCAAGAAAGCAAAATTTCAAGTAAGTCACAAAATGTAAATTTCCATGTATTTAATTCAGAAAAACTTGCTCTCAGCAAAAAAATATTAGTTGATTAATAGTAATAACTTATGACATATATAGAGAAGAAAAAAAACAAGAACTGCTTACTTGAAACCCACTAAAAAGTAACTGTAAATATAGTGACATTACCTCATTTCCATGCATGTTTCCAATATATTTAAGTTCAGGTCTCAGCAAGACATGCTCTTTTGGGGACTGTCCTAATGCCATCACCCACAGTTCTCTGCCTGGAAATGAAAGATGGGTTGGTGAGTGAAGGAAGGAAGGAAGAGAAGGAAGTGGATGTGAGAGGGGTCAGCAATAATCTTAAACTTGTAGCAAAAGTTCGGTACCATAGGGACATTTTCTGCATTAAATTTAAAACTTCGTAAATTTTGCAATTAATTAGCACATCATTTTTCAAAAAATCAAAGCAGTGCATTCTTGAAACATACAAAAGAATAACTGGCAGGTCATATTACAAATTGGATTGTGCAAGATGACACACCATACCATAAAGTGAGAGATATGGAAAATTATCTATTGGCCTAATAAAAAAATTATGTCATGAGTATTTTAAATAGGTAGGAAAAATGTAAAGTTGACATTGGTCTCAAAGGGTGAAGACCGACCAAAATTGCTTTTAAAAACCATAATCTCTTACTTTGCATACTTTTTGATTTATTACTTCACAGTCCCGATTTCCTTAATTCAGTTTTTATTTTAAAATATTGCAACAAAGTCCACACTAAAATTTGATTGTGCTGTGTTAAAGGTAACTGTTCTCAGAAGACATTTACCTTGCCTGGACTGTCCAACGCTGTACAGGTGAGTGATTGCAGGGTACTGTCTGGCAATCTTTTCCAGAGTGGCCGTCAAAGAGGTATAGTTATGATACTGGAAAGGCACTTTTCCCCTGACAGCAGGCACATGTAGCAGACATCCCCACACAATGCTGAGAAAAGTCCAGCCCAGTGACATGATGGGAATTATCTGCAATATTACAATTTTACATGAAATTAAAATAATCTGCTTGGTTATTATTTTCACAATCAAAACATTACATTGTTTCCTTAGGGCAGAGAAGTTTTTCTGTAATAAATTACAAGACTAAACAGTGGTTAAAGTGGCTCTGGTTACCTCCTACTGAGTACCGGTAGTCTGTAGGTGCTTAAAGAAGAGGCAACAACCAACTGCTGTACTTGTTTTCAGTTAAAATTTCTTGTCCAGGGAAGCAATAGTCAAAATATACACATAAATTGGCCATAAAATGTGACACTGACAAAAATGTGAATAAACTATGGGTGATATACAGTGGTCGACAATAGTTTTGAATCAAAATATCTTCCTTTGTCTACATATTTTACTAAATGAATCAGATATTGGTGGATGCACTTGAAATACTGCAGGTGATGTAGCTTAAAATATCATTAGTTTGTAATTCTCAAATTAGGCATTTAATGAATGCTCTCACAAGAGAAAAGAAAGATTACCAGCTGCAGTTGTACATGTTCATGTATAATCAGCTTGCCCTCTTCAATGTAATGCTACAAACTTTATACCTTTATTCCTCATCATAAAAAAGTTGAAAGAGCAAATCCAAGATGAAGATCTCAAACCCTATGCTGGTGATACAATTTATATCAGTAAAAAAAAAAAAAAAAATTAAAAAGAGAAATGGTAATGCCAGCTTTTCTCCAGGCTTAAAGTACCTACCAGTGAATATCCACACCTATTCCTATAAATGACTATGCGTGTTTGCATGTGAGCATAAACACCAATTTTTATAGCATCTCGTCCTTGCATTGATAATGTAGTCTGCTGGATCATATTATTCTATGCTTAACAGCCAAATGTTTAGTATCATATCAAAAGCCAAACCATACTGTTGCTCTTTATATGACAATAAAAGTCATTTTGATCACAGGATGCAGCTTAATTTAAGTTTGATATAAACTACTGTAAATCATGCATTTCTACCTAAAAGCTTGATTTTGTACAGTTAGATTTTGAAAACAGCACACTTTAAGTGCAAAATTTGTCAATGATTTAAAGGGATAATAACTCTTGGAGTAAACAACAATTTTCACATACTTACCAATGGTTAATGAATCCAGTCCCTGGTTTTTTTCTAAAATGTTTTTTTTTTGTCATAAATTCTTAAGAGATTATAACAGAGTATAGCCATCAGTGGAGGTCACGTGGTCTAAAGACAAGCTCAGATATCAGAATAATAGCTATAACTGCCATTTTTGTGGTACAACAGAATATATTATATTTCTGTAAGTTGTTCACAATGTTTTCATTGTGAAATATACGAAAGATCTAATACGAAGAGTTATTATCCCTTTAACTTTTTATATATATATATATATATATATATATATATATATATATTAAAATGTCTTATCTACAAAATGACTCTTACCTATATTTTGGATTACATTGCAAGTCTCATTGCCCAGTGGAGGTTTCTCCTAAATACCTAAAACAAAGTAATCACAATATTACATAAAAAGAATATCCATCAAAGTTCAGCATAAGGAATGTTCAACATTTCTGCAAAATCACTGCATGTTTAAAGTAGGAAATAGAAAAAAAGAAAAAAAAGCAAAGCTTCAAAAAAAAAAAAAAAAATGCATGGCACAATTTGCAGTATCCTCCCCCCCCCCCCCAGCTGTAACTCTGTGAATTTTAGTGCTAATCCAAATAAAGTTATGTGCTAATTTAAATCAACGTCTCTGTTTACTGATCAAATGAAATATTACTTTACTCTACTCTAACTGTACATTTTGTCAGTTAAAATTAAATCAGAACACCAACACTGATCCAGTCATGTTCAAATGAAATGTCACTCCGTGTCACTTCTTTACCGTACTATGGTACATTTTGTCAGTCAAAGTAAATCAGGGCACCAACTTTGACCCGTCCTTCAAGGAGGAAAAAGGTTGACCTAACTTTGTTCCTGTCTTTACGTACATGTACGAAATATTACTTAAGCAAAATGAGGACATACGTCACACGATGTATTTTTGTAAACAACGGGTTCGGTTCACGGGCGATTTGATGTCAGCAGATGAGATTTAAGTGGGCGTGATGACTGCGTCAGTGAGTCAGTGGATTATCTACTCACCCACAATTCGAAGAATTGTCTCAAGTTACGCCGATTCTGAACAAAGATCATTTTGCCAGTAAAGAGAAAAAGGCTGTTGGTTACTACAAAAACATCGCTATATGAAACGAAGACGTCCAGTGGGCGCTGTCATCTTGGTTTGAGCACCACGGGTAATCTATACGCTAGTCACGTGACTTCTTTGTGCGAGGCTCACCGCGTGTGAGTTTATCCTCCCTTTCTTTTCACACTCAATTTTATTCTCAAAATTTTATTGAAGATCCCAACGGAGGATCACCATTTTCACCAGACACGTAGGTGAGAGCACCATTTCGGCATGAAAAATTTGTGAAGATGCAGACGTAAAGGGAAGAAGAGAAAATCGAAAGACTGTGCAGGCACTTTGTCTGAGCAAGCAGACAGCTGAGATATTGTAATGGCGGTGGTAAGCCAGAGGCACACCCGACATATGATGGCTTTTCATGGTTCTGGGGCACCTCAACACGCTATCCTTGCAGCAGCAACAGTACCCTACTACCAGACAGTGATTCCAGCCCAAGATGTGCAGCCAGACCGGCCGATAGGATATGGAGCTTTTGGAGTTGTATGGTGAGTTCGCGTTTGGGGCCATTGTTTGGGTGGACTCGGTGAAAAGAGGGTGGGGGATGGATGAAGTGAAAAATATTTCATATGCATAAAAATATCCATAATGTTGTATTTTTTCATTACAATTTGTCAATTTATACTTATTAACTTTGTGTAAAGGTATTTTTAATTTAAAAAAGAGAAGGAAGAAAAAAAAAAGAAAAAACACATTGCCCTTAGATGACCCCAGTCAGGGCATCTCAGGCAGGTGCCCCCAAATGGTGTCATAGCAGGTATTGTGTCATATGAGGATTTTTTCTTATAAGGACATGTTTAAGCCTTAAATGGCTTCAGTCTGTGGAAATTAATCAACATAACCTTTTTATGTGAATTTTTGTGGGTTTTCCATGGAAAGTTTATCCGGAGAAAAAATTGTGGGAGGCAGGGTTCTTTAATTTTTAACCTTGATGAAATAAATGACACTGTGATTAGGGGTTTCAGAAATAAAATATTTTTTAGTATACTGTAAATTTTGATACCCTGTTAACTATATTTTTAAAAATTAAACTGTATTCAAATTATAAACGTGTACCAGATGTCAATACAAAATAGCTTGATGTTTAATTTTTATGGAGTCTTCATTGGAATTGCTCAGGAAAAATTAAAGATTTTAGCAGATGGTCAAGATTTGTACCTTCAAAAGGAGATATACTACCTCTCTATTCATTGCTGTGTTATCAGAAAGCGGTATTGTGTGTGCGGCCCTAAAATCTGTCCTTTTGTCCTCTGGAGAGTCCTGCTTGATGAATGTAGTTCTCCCATGTATTATGTAAGCAAATCAGCCAGGGGGACTGAATGGGGAATATTATTGCTATCAGCTGGTTACCTTTTCTTCTAATTCCTGACTGATAAGCCCCTAGCGCTTTTTGTTTTCCTTGGAAGAAGGTGGTTTTAAAAACGATGATAACATAATAATACAACCAGTCTTTCTGGTCAGCAATTTCTTTAATTTATTTTCATATTTATCTAAGGTTATTTTGATGCTTTTGAAGTTTGAAAAAAAATGCAAGTAAATTCAATGTGACCTTGCCTCTCATTAATATGTGATTTTCGTCAGGACAAAGGAACTGCCAAATTGTGCATACAACACCTTACGGGACATATTGGACAAAGGCATTTATACATAGTAGATAGCAATAACCTGGGGTCATTGAATCAGTTTGTGCTATCAAAACAGAGGAGAGGATCAGAGGAGTGACCACAAAGGATATGAGAGAATGGAAATTGTGTTTGAATTACCATGAGACTGATATCCTCAGATAAAAACTGAACCCTTGTACCCTTTGTGATATGATACCTCGTGTTTTGTTTGCTTGGTTGCCATGGTGATATATGATAACAGGGAGCAGCTTTTCTAATGAAAAAGTAGTCATTACTCCATTTGATTTTCATGATATTCATGTTTTTTTTTTCTTTTTTTTTTTTTTTCTAGAATTGTTTTACTGAACTGTGCAATCATTCTAAAAAAAGTTGTTTGGAAAAATTCTCTGCTCCTGATACTATAGAGAGGAAAAAGGAGAAATTTCCTACTTAGCTAGTAAATTTGTGACAGATTTTGCTATATCTGTTGCTCTTAGATACTACCAGTGTTGTGAAATTTTACCTGACATTCTCAAAGGCAATAATTCTTCAATTTTTGAGTATAGGGGTAACCTACATTTTGTAGTCACTGATGACTTTAAGTGATAAGATAATTACACGGTGTGTAGGAAGACGTAATTAAAATTCAAGATAAAGAAATTCACAAAGTATTTTCTAAGCACAACTTGGTAAATTATTTTTGAAGTGATATAAACATGGCAGTTGAAATGATTGAAAATGAATTCTGGTACCGTAAATAACCTTCTTACAATCCTTTCTTACAATGTTTACCCAGATAAAAAATTAAATAAATGTGGTTTCTGTTCAGCAACATATTCTGTCTGAGTAAGAGTTTTTTATAAACCAAACTTGTCAGTGAGATATTGAGGAAAAAAAATAAAAAAGTTATTCTGAAAAAAATTGTTACTTGCTTCATTGAACTAAAAAAATAGGTATTATGATTAATTCTATATAACCTAACTTGACTTTCTTATTTTTATCTAATTACAGGTCTGTAACAGATCCCAGAGATGGCAAGCGTGTTGCTCTGAAAAAAATGCCAAATGTCTTCCAGAATCTTATTTCTGCCAAGCGTGTTTACAGGGAGCTTAAGATGTTGTGTATGTTCAAGCATGAAAATGTAAGTAACTCAGTTTAATATTAATTTAGTTGTTTATAAAAAATCATATGTAAATGTATTTAATGTGCATATTCAGTCTAGTGATTTTTTTTCTTTTTTGCAAAAATTCTGTATGAGATAATTTCCTGACTGACAATGAGAACATTGCATTGCGCATCAATGCACAAGATAACAGAGAGCAGTGTTTTTGAAATGGAATGAGTGTTAAAATGTTGCATTAATGGAAAATTGATACAAATGAGATGTGTACCTTGACTCTTTATTTTTCTTTGTCCTTTCAAGTACTCCATCCTTTTTTTTGAGCGCCTTGTATTGTCACCTTAACTTTGATGTATGAATTACTTATGGTTCACTCCAAGTGCCTCTCTAGGATATTGTGATCAATCTCCATAAAATTGTCTTTGTGCAAGTTTCATAATGGCAGAAAGTGTTCTTTACAAGATCAAATCATTGGCTCTTGGACTTTGTATTGTCTGCAGTTGTGCCTGTGTGTGTGCTCCAGTGTATACTTAAATATAGAATTCATCAATTATTTCCCAAACCACAGACCATCTTGAGGAAAGCTTGCCTCCAGAAAATTGTGCCCTAAGGAAGTGATATTGTTAATGAAATTGAGATGTCTTCTTGCCTGTCTCCATAAATGTTGCTGTCTAAACACACTGTTTTTGATAGTAGCCCAACTTTTTATTCAAGATTTAAGTCTAAAAGTCCAGATGGTTATGTTTGTCTAGTAGGTTGATTTACCTTCTGTTCAAGGCTGTGTTCAAGCATGTGTATATGGACATTTTAGAAGGGTTGCACTGTATGGGTTCAGCAGTGATGTGTATATTTCACTTCTTCAAACAGATTTGTTATCATTTTAATAACAGAGACTGGTTGAGCTGTTATTACTGGTAGCACTGCATGAGAAAATCGCCAAATTATCCTGCGAAGGTCAGTTTTCCTTTGAGACCCATTTCTAGTGTAGTGTTTCAGCAACATAACTGCACAGGTGTAGAACTGGTCTAAGGAAGTCTGTTGATAAAAATGAAATCCAAAGAAATTTCAACTCAGGGTCAGGTCAGAGTTTGTTTTAGTAGGCAGTAATTAAGATGGACTCTTCTAGCCTGTAACAGCAGGTGCTGATTAACCTGTTCATGATAACTGAACTAGCAGTAGCCCATAGACTAACATACAAATGGTTTGGTAAGATAAATTAACCATAACATAAATGGTAGCATGTGTGTGTCTGGGTTGTCTGTAAGCAAGTCCCCAGTCCTGTAATGTCTGTGTGTGGCCAAAGTAGATATGCTGCATAGAAATGAACACAGGGTAGCTGTTACAACAAAGGCATTTACAGCACAAAGCACTTTAACATACCTGGGTGACTCAGTCTGGCCCAGAGAGGCTCAGTGCTGCCACAAAAATCCTACCCAACAAGAAAGATAAACAACATACCTAAGTGAAAAACTGTATGAAATTCCAGCACTGGCACAAAAAGTTCCAAAAATGTGAGTGAAATTGACTTGAGCATGTGCGCAATTTCGCTCTTTTTAAATGAGAAAAAAAAAAGAATTTATCCTCAGCTTATGTAATGCCCTACTTCTAAGCACTCATTTCAGATATTATAGGCTTGGATTAACCTTTTGAATTAATCAACCATTATATATACGAGCGGCTCTTCAGATAAGAGGACTCTGCCTATCATTTGTTTTTGAAAAGGGGAAAATACAAACATCATAGATAGATACCTTGGTTATCACTGATTGATTATTGTCATTCCAGACATACTTGGCGTGGTGACGCTGACCAATGGTTTTGGTATTACATGTTACATACTCTGCTGTCACCATACCAATTTAACAGAGTGCTGTCAGCCATTTCATTGATATTACTCCCCCCCCCTCCTCTTTTAACTTGGTTCCCATGGCACTTCAATATTATAAATTTTTTCTGTAAAGTATCATGTTTTTAATAAATGTTTATTATCCATTTTCAGGTGTTGTCTGCACTAGATATTCTGCAGCCTCCACACATAGATTTTTTCGAAGAAATGTATCCTTTCCATCATGATTAAGATATTGTTCTACAGACTAGAAGTTATTTTTAAAGACTACATGAAAGAGAGCTGCTTTATCTGCTCCCTCTATTAATAGAATGCCATAAAAGTAGTATTTATGGTGTGCTTTTGAATAAAACAAAAAGGAGAAAACTTATTGGGAGTTTCGAAGAAATTTTGAACTTAAATAGCAACAGCATCAAAATAAAAATAATTATGATAATGATAATATTATCATTATAATAATAGGTAGATTTACAATTTAGCAAAATATGTAAGCTGAAAAAAAGGTATATCGTTTTCTTGCAATTAATGATTCACAGTGTGTTACTGTTGGTACAGTCAGCTGGGGATTCATTCTAATGTCAACATCTTACCTATAGAAGACATGTTAAGGCAGGTGCTATGTCAAGTGTGTTGCTATGGGGGATAAAATAAAACATACACCCCCAAACAACTGGTCTCATAAATGAAGTATTGCAATCAATCATCTCACCTTAATCTACACATGTTGTACCTTTCTGTTAGACAATAATGACAAGAACCTTGAGGGAAATCACCTGTTGGGTATAAAAGGTAAATTGCCACATAAAAACAACTGTTGGCCACCAGTAATGTTAAATTCTCATTTTAGTCGGCAGTAAGGAAAGGGGGAGATTAATATATACATGTACTTTGTGGAAATGTCTGAGAGGAAGTCATGCTTAGAATGGTTCCACTGCAGTAATTTGCAAATGTATCTCCATGATGAATTATTTCCTGTAGGCATTATTAAACACTTTTTGTTCCCGATATGATAAACATTTTAATAATTTTCTAGGTGTAGAATGCATACTTGCCTAGTACTGAGTAGAAATATTTTTTCATCCCCAATGTGGTGGCATGTAGTTCTTTTGAGCTCAGTATTCTTATTAGAGCTCAGTATTCTTATTAGTAGCTGCAGGAAGTGAAGCACTGATGGTGAAAGGCTCCATGATTATCTCTGCGTCTGGGGAATATAGTATAACATATGCAGTCCCTCCCCAGGCTAACTTTTACCCTAGACCTCTTCATTCAGCTACAATTGAATAAAGAAAGAGCCAGCACTGTATTGATGTGGTTTCATCTTTAGTAACTTTGCTTTATTCAAGATCATTTTGTGAAATAAAACCCTTATTTTTCTCCAGAATATTTATGATGTGCATTTCACCTCCTGTAATATGATTTTTTTATGGAATAATAAGAACTCTGAACCAGATGGATTATAGGCTGATGTGTGTGATCATATTTCTATAAAAAGATTGGGGAAGGTAAACAGTATCGACTTTGAACACAAGTATGCTCACAACTTAATCATGCTAGGCAATCTACTATGCTTGGATTTATATTTCAAAAAGGATACACTGACTGACTCTATGCTAGTGTTTCTATTTTTGTGAATCATTCAAAAGTATTATAATGGAAATCTTGATAAATTAGAATGGTTATCAGAAATTACAGATTTTTTTCACCAGGAGGTTGATCATTATGCTACATTAAACTTAAAACTTGTAAATATGAAATGATAATGTTTGGCAGTTCAAGAGTCACCTGTTTGGCTAGGTTATGTGGGTAATACAGTTTGTGATGCTGCCTCCATTGAGGGGACATTTTCAGATACATGTGTATGTTGAGTATATGGGTAAGATTGGGAAGGGGGATTTCAGTAATGTGTTCATTATATCTGGACAGATCTTTTTTCCTTGATGACGCTGTCAGTTATGTGGTAACAGAGTTGATGCAAAGTGACCTGCACAAGATCATCGTTTCTCCACAACCTCTTACTTCCGACCATGTCAAAGTCTTCTTATATCAAATACTCAGAGGTGAGTAGTGAAAACGGAGGAATTCTGTAGTGAAATTCTACTGAAATATTTATATTAACAATAAACATTTTGACTTGATTTGTTACTGTCCAACTTAGCAGAATGTTTGCAAATTAATGTTTCTTCACAGATGCCTCTGCCTCAACTGGAAATGTTGTAGGGTCTATTGAAAAATTCTAATTATTCTAACATTGCCAAGTTTTCATTTTGCGTAGGGTATTGCTCTTCAGATAAACATGTTTTTGTTTGGTATAAGGTGATTAGCGTCACAGTGGTTACTCAGTATGGTAATTGATTGGAGCTGTAATGTGGAGAAAAATGTTCCAGGTTTCTATCCTTATCTTTGTGGGCTTCCTGGAATAAGTTTAAGTTGAATGATTAAAATATTCAAGGAAAAGAGTTCTGTTTAGTGAAATGTTAACTTAATTTGACAGGCAAAGCCAGCTAATTTCCTACATATCCAAAAAAAAAAAAAAATGAATTGCACTTTAATGAATTTTTCAAAATGTTTTGCCCGTTTTTTACAGAAAGACATGTTTTACATAGAATCACCATTGGGAATTGAATAAAAATCTTTTTAAAATTTTTCTATTTGAATTTAAATGTATTAGTTGACTGGGAATAGTATGTGTACAGAATGATGAATTGAATGCTTAGTTTAATAATAACTTCTATTCAGTATTGAAAGTGAGTGAGAAGTTGTTCATTTTTTCTAGGTGTGAAATATCTCCACTGCGCCAGAATACTACATCGAGACATTAAGCCTGGAAACCTGCTTGTAAATAGCAACTGTGTCCTTAAGGTGAGTCCATTCTGAAGCATACTACCATTAATAATAAAGTTGTAGCTGGCAGAATCCTAGGCGCTGTAATTACTCAATAAATTTGAACTTGTGTTTGACTGTTTCAGTAGCTAAGTACTTTTATTCAGCACTAAATGTTTCAATACAAACTGTATTCTATGTTTAGTTCTGAATATACTATTTAGGTAGTAAAGGATTGGCAATAAGAATCCATCATATTACAGACTGACAGTTAAGTTGATAGTAGGAACCTGGGTAAATCAATTTGATGTTTTATCTCCCAAAACCATGTTTCAGTTTGTGAACCAGATAAAAAGATAGAGGTATTAATAATAAAACTTAATTGCAAGTTGAGGTCAAGTAAGATGAATTGTTTACTGATGATTACATCGAGAAATAATACACACTTTGTAGTAAGTGAAGTGTTCAAAAATTTTGAATAATACCATATAGCAGTTGCTGATATATATTCCTGAAGCAACCATCAGTAGTTTCAATTCAGAGTAGTTTGGTTAGGTCCAGGTTAATGGGGTAAGATCAGTCATGTCCTTGAATTTATTCTATCCTGATACAATTTATCAAATGGGGAAGGATATCATCTTGCAGCTTCAATAATTGACCACGGCTTGACTTGGTTCAGAGAAAAGTTTTGTCATTGAAGTAGATTTTAAAGGAGAAAAAGTTCATAAAGAAAGGTTGAGATTTGTATACCTGATTGATGGAAAGGTGTTAGGAGTGGCGTAAATGTCTTGAAACTTGATTATCAGGATGGGAATCAAAATATATTGTAGACAAAGGCATGCTGACAAGGTTGTTCATTAATTTTATCAGCAGCCGACTGCATGGGTAAAGAGGGCATGGCATGCTGTAGACCATGTTAATAAGGGGTGATTGCATTCAAAGTGCAGCCTTAAGGGCAATATGGAGACTAAGTTCAATTTGCTAACTTGTCCCTATCCCCTCCCTGTTTTAAACATGTCGTAATTATTGTCATGATTAAAATAATTATCTCAAGTGCGCCATTTCTTGGTATCAAATCCCAGTTATGAATTTTTTATGAAGGAGTAGGGACTTTTCTACAATGGTTTGTTTGGTTGCGTTGTTAAAAGTAATTGTGATTGCGTAGACTGATTAAAACAGGAACTATTGTTCTATTCGTGATAGTTCAGAGATGAGTAAGGTCAGGAAATGTTCAAAGCAATTTTGTCGGTATCGTGACACCTATTTGTGAGGGAAATTATGTTTTTATGACTCAGTGCACACATTTCTTTTGGATAAGTTCCTGTTAATTTAGATATATCATTTGTATTTTTATGGTGATTATGATGCCTCATACTTTTCTATCGTACCAAGAAAAATCAGGAGTGTAGTAGTTTTGCAGTCTATGAGACTGAGGGCTGCATTTTTTTCATTAAAATATGTTTTATTTAGGGTAAATAAGAAAGTTAGTTGATTGGATCCTTGTCTTGAGACTGAAAAAAAAGTCTTTATTGGTATATCATAGTGAAGTTGGAAATGATTAATAAAAAATATTCTGGATGACCTCCAACAATAGATATCCCATTTCCAGTTAATGATTTATTTTTCTTGGATAATCATATCTTCCTAGAAAGTGTTTTTTTTTCCTGATGAGAGTATCATTTAGGAGTCAGTTCATTCAGTGTACAGCTGTATATCTGAGTGTTTTGTAATGTTGATGAGATGTGACCCTGAATGTTCCTCACAGCTGTGGAAATATATGGAGTTGAGATGTTCACCATCTGGACAGGCAACATGAACCATGTATCATTATAGCTCTTGTACCTATGAAAAATTCAGAAAGAAGGCCATATATTCCTTGCATAGTCACTTGGTCTTTGTTTGGCCTGTTTATCTTCTTTTGGCTGTTAGCGATGAGGATAATATACAGATATATTACCTTTAAAGATGTAGTATTGATGTGGAAATTATTTGAAAAAGAAAGGAGAATATTAGAACAGCTTCAAAGGCTAGTATTCTCTTGGTTATGGTGGTCTTTGTAATGCGGCATTGAAATATTGGTGCATAAAGTTGTCACACTTCTGCATCTGGTTATTTATGCATACAGTTTGTTTGGCTGTCAGTAGCCCCCATCTTATAACGCCCACCTGCCAAGAAAAAAAGATGAAGATCAAAGATGATATTTTTTCAGAAATAAATCTGATGCAGTGAACTAAGAGCTCGAGTCCAGTTAAAAGTTAATTGGTGATTTGAGTTCCCTTGTATAACCCAGGTCACGGAGAGGGCAGTGATCGTAAAATGTCATCTGGAGGGTTGAAGTGGGCAGGTGGTGCAGCAGAGATAGGGAAAAAAACAGGGCAAAATGGTCGTTTTTGTAGGGGTTGTGATAACAGGAATTTTTTGTGTTGTAGATGGGCAAAATGGTTTGAGATATACTAAATAAGAAATGCTTTGATTTTACTGGCTTATTTGATAGAAATTTGGTTAAGTTAACTTTGAATCTCTGCCTCTTTTAAGCTGTTTGATGAAAATGAAATAGCCTGTTTGTAGTTGGAAAAACGGGTTAATATTTCATTTACTAGACAAACCAGCTTCTGTGCACGGACATGGCACCAGTGGAAGCAGGTTTTTTGTGAGGAAGATAGACTCCTGTTTTAAGTTAAGTGCATGTATTGTGTCAGACAATTTACCCAAACATAAAATTCTTTTTAGAAAGGAAGCAGTGCAAAGACCATAGTTAGCACATTTTGTCAATGTTTTTGTTTTCCCCTAAAAAAGATATATATGCATCTGTGTCTGGTATGCATGCCAGTCTTCTCTGACAGCTGTTGTAATTTTTTGCTTTATGAAATCTTAAACATGAAAGAGATGAAAGAGATGCACTTTCAAATAGACATCAGGCAATATGTGAATCTTGTTTATTAAAGTATGGATGCTACCAAACAGCCGTTAAAATTTTGTTCATGAAATCGGACATGGCAACAGATTTGAAGATGACCGGAACACACTTTGTACTTTATATGGGCAGTCAGTCAAATATGTAGATTTTTTTTCAATCACTGAAATGCATATTCTATGAAAGTGATCCCTTTTATTAAATTTGTGGGTAGGGGCCTCACTCTTTTTTGTTTGGTTTTTGTCTTGTGTGGTTATCTTAATAAGTGCATTAGGTCGAATTTGTCTGGAAAACATCACAGAGTATTCTAGCTGAATAGACAACTGGTGTTTTGGTAGTACTTGTTATGATGATAAACATGAATATTTTTTACCTGCTGATCTATTTCATTTCAATTTAGATTGTTTTATTGATGTCACTTAGCAGTTTTGTGCATACTAGATTTGTTTGGTATCTGTTTTGTCAGCTAGGCTGCCTTGTTAAAAATTAAACTATACTCTAGACAGCATCCGTCATATTTTAAGCACATTTATTACTTCTACTGCCCTACTTTTTGTATTATTCTCAAGTTTATAGAAAAAGAAGACCTTCATCATTTCAAAACTTACAAGTATTTTTTCACTTTTTTTAGCATTAGGAGAGTGATTGTCTGGCACACTTCCTCTAAACACTAGCAACATTGTCTTTGTCATTGTAGTACCTTAGTTGTGTTACAAGAGGAAATATATTGAGGTGTAAAGACTCATCAATTTGATTTGATTCTGCTTGAAGAATTGGACTGCTGAAATGTAATCATTGGTCATGAATATAATTGTGGCATGAATTTGTACATGTGTTTACCTTCCTGTACTCCTTAATGCTATCATTGTCACGTCCTGTGAAGGAAGGAAAAGACAAAGCAAACAAAGACCACTACTCTTGCCATGAACTCTAATTTTTGTCTTATCAGCAGAAGTCAAATTGTCACGGGACATGTCAGGTACATAACATGATAGGGAGGTTGAGAATCTGACTGTTACCTGTCAAAATCTTCAGCCTTCTGTCCCCACACTGACCCTAGTTGCTCCCATAACTGACCTTGTAGTTAGCTTTCCATCATTCAGCGTGACTACTTGTGGTACTCACGCAAGCGTGTGAATTTTTTTAGAGCCATGGTGCTAAAAAAGCTTAATTTTTTACTGAAAGAAAGTGTGAAGTTGTTTGGTTTTTTGCCAACAAAAAATACACTGTCATTTTGGTAGAAAGTGATAGTAGATTAATTTTTTCCCTTAGGAAAAGTATGCTAGAGCAATTCCAGGAGAAATAAAAAAAGATCTTACTATATAAGAACTTAAAAATAAAACCATTACCATTGTTATTTTGGAGAGAGAGAGAGAGTTGTCATTCTAACAAATAGCCATCCTACTTTGTTCATCTTCTTTGTCTTCTTGCATGAGATATACTGTAACTTGTAAAACTAATCATTTATTACTCATCAGTCATGAGATAGTAGGTTTACCTTTTTATGAGTCTTATGGGGAATACTTAATTTTGAACATTAGGATAAGTTTTCAGTCCTAATTTTTTAAAGAGGAAATATGCATTATATTGTGCAAGTAGGCATTTTGCAATGGATGTCTGGCAGTTATTTCTTCTATTTAACCTGAAGGCAAGAATTTACATTAAAGAAATGGGTAGTATGGTTAAAAGGGCTGGTTTGGTTCCAGTGATGGCATGTAAATCACCTATTATGCAAATGTATCAGCTGTGCAGTCAGACAATGGCACTTCAGACAAAAGAAAGTATTGAGTGAATCGTGTAATTTTCTCCGTGTGATAAGTGCGTGTCTCTATTTTAAGCCGAGTCCGGCAAGGTCCTCTTTATCCCCGTGATGTGATAGCAGTTAATGTCAGCTGATGGACGAGTCACCTGGTGACCAGGGGGACAGAACAGGATCCCCTCCACTCCAGCTGGGGCACATGTGTGCACTGTCTGACCCCGCGGTCACAGGGAGCTGGTTAATAGGAGACATACCTGCTATCAACATTATCTCCCATCTCTTAGTCAGTCTCTTTATCTGAACTTCAAAGATGCTCATCTGCATACTGGGATTGTCTGGTTTCAAGATTTATGTGACTATGATATACTTTACTAGGTACTTACATGGGGAAATAATTAAATTAAGATGAATAAGCTAGTGAAGTGTTACCTCCCCTTTTAAGTGGCAATATCTTACTTGGGGTATTGCTCACTATGGTGATCTCCATCAGGTATATCAAAGTTGAAGAATGATGTTTCTTAAGGACAGTGAAGTTAAGAAAAATACATTTTCTTAATATAATCTAGGCCTAATTACAGGTGAAATCATTCTCTATTCACATTGAAAAAATTTTCAAATGCCTGTTTATATATTTATTTATTCATTTTATACAGAATGATACACTGTCTGAATAAAGACCCACATTGGCTTTTAACTATTCAGGCTTGACACAGGCTTAGTCATGTCTGCCTAGTTACCTAGCCACCTTCATGTATACCTGATACTACCCATTCATTTTTACAGATCTGTGATTTTGGGCTTGCTAGAGTGGAAGAGCCAGATGAGACCATCCATTTGACTCAGGAAGTGGTCACACAGTATTACAGGGCTCCAGAGATACTGATGGGGGCCACACACTATTCCTCAGCTGTTGATATCTGGTCGGTGGGCTGCATCTTTGCAGAACTGCTGGGAAGGAGGATATTATTTCAAGCTCAAAGTCCAATTCAGCAGGTGAGAAAGCTGATAGTGTTGTGTAGTCCATTGAAAATGTTGAAGACCATCTAGTCACTGTGGGGTTCTGGTTGATGTTTTAGGGCGCAAAGATGACTGATCAATCTAATTTGTGATCTGAAGGATCTCTGACAGAGTGGACAAGAAGTAGTTCCTGATTTGGGGAACTGTTTGATCTACTTTTCCTTGCTTGTCTTATGCTAATATTTTTTAAAGCAACTGTTGGAAAAAAGAAATTAACTACCCTATGTAGAGATTGCAGTTTTATTGTAGACATGCTTTTGATAGTTTTGAAAAGTAGTTGCTTTTTGAAGTTTTGAAAAACTAATATTTCCAACTTATTTTGAAATTCCAGTTTGTATCAGTTATTGGCATGATCAGAAAATTGTTGTAATTTCCATCATTGCATTTTTGATTCATTATTAACTTTGTGTCATTTCAGTTGGACCTCATAACTGATCTCCTAGGTACACCCCCATTAGACGACATGCGTACAGCATGTCAGGGGGCAAAAGCTCACATGCTACGACAACCACCCAAACCTCCGTCTCTCACTGCACTTTATACATTGTCCAGTCAAGCTACACACGAGGCTGTCCACCTGTTGTCCAGGATGCTTGTGTTTAATCCTGTGAGTATCAGAAAGGGACCATATTATATGTATCAGAAAGGGACCGTCCTAGCTGATGATTGTGTTTTATTGTGAAAGCCCATAGGAAAAGCTAAGAGACTTTCAGGGAACTTGTTGTGTATATTGGCTATGAAAATTGTAAAAAATCCTATGACACTAATTGGATTATCTCAGCAGGATTTAACATGTTTTGGTTGATGTTTTGATGGATTTCATTTAATGGCATAAGTCTTGATAATTGAGAATATGTTAGCTGAGACAATGTTAAAGTAAAAATTGGTTGAAGATATTTACAACATTGTACCTCCTAATTTACCAGTCATATAATTAAAAATGTGATGGATTCTTGTCCTTTTCATGTGCTTTACATGGAAACATCAAAATTAACAATTGTCATTTTGGCATTTTTTTTAAAGGAAAAGAGGATCAGTGCCACAGATGCCTTAGCACATCCTTACTTGGAAGAAGGCCGTCTTCGTTATCATTCATGTATGTGCAAGTGCTGCCATAACATCCCTGCTGGAAGGCAGTACACTGTGGATTTTGAACCAGTGTGCTTGCATCCTTTCAGCTATGCTTTTGAGGACGAGCTTACATCTACACATCGTGTAAAAGGTGGGTATTTTCCTTATTAATGTAACTGAATATCATATATATTTTTCCTTACTTGATTATTTAGCTCTAGCTTTAAATATGAAATATTCATATTCATTGGACAATAATTGTTCAAGCCTATATTTAAGCTTCTTTATGGGTAAGAACTGTAACCATTGTGGTGTCTGAGGGGTAGAGAGTGAAAATACACAGTTGCTGAACTTGACCATTATAACTTTCAGACAAACTACACAAGTTTATTCTTGAGCAGCAACAGGGCAATCGTGTTCCATTATGCATCAACCCTAACTCTGTGGCCTTCAAGAGCTTTGCTAGGTGAGCCACACTCACTGAGGAGTAGTGCATTAGACAAGTAAGATCAAATTCACTGTGCTAAAACCATGTGAATGTATGCATATATATATTTTAATGTAGACGTCAGCATGCATGTAAGAAGTTTGATGCTTTTATAAAGACAGTGGATTAATTGACTGAATTGTGGTAAGTTAAAAAGTAGAGGACTTTTTTTAATGAATGTTATCCTATTTTAAATGGAATAATTATGGGGATCTGTTCTTTTTTTTTCTTTGCTGTAACTCTTCACATTCTTTTGCTTGTACAAATGACAGACAAACATGAGCATTTCTTCAAAATGATGGGATGTTTACATCTAGTAGATTTAATAATATATTTAAATATTTAAAAAGGGCTTTGAAATATTTTGAGTACAGTGCTTTAAAACTTCTACATTTGTGTTTCCAGTTCATCAGTTGCCCATCCATCTGAATTGCCACCATCGCCTCACGTGTGGGACTGAGAGATTCCATCATCCCTGTGCATAATCTGTGCCATTCTAACCGCAGGAGTTTGTGTGCCTGTGAGCAATGGACCTACTTCAGCTGTCCAAGTGTTTTTTTACCAACATTATTTTCAATTTGAAGGATCAAGGCTCAATGATATTTAAAAGTTCCCAGACAACTTTTGGTTTTGTATTCATTTTATTGCTAATTTGATGGATTTTGTGCATTTTGTGATGTTGTCATAATGAATGGAAGCTGGACACATAGTGCGCCTTGTAATAATCATAGTTTTACAGAATCCACTAAGCACCGTTTGTGGTGCAACAAGAAAGGTGGGGAAAGCTCTTGTGAAATTTCCTCTACCTAGTTTTGATGGTCAAAGTTGAGGCCATGATGATAGTTGTTTATCACTAGTTAAAAGTTGGTGAAGGGTAAAATGGATGACCATTACCATTTAGCTGGTTTCTCTAATGTATCTCTATGTGATTGTGTGTATGTATGTATGTATGTTTGTGCAGCCTGAAAAAGATAGTTGTAAGTAGATGTAAATACTGAGAATCTATCCAAGGGCACTTTTTCGCTGGAACAGAATACCTCCCAAAAAAGAAGTGCGAAAATAGAATATAATTAAAGGCAATGCAAAGACTGGTTATAATGTACAAATACTGCACATCTATATTCTTCAGGCACACACTATTATTTTAAGTTATTACTGTATTAAAGAACAATATTGAAAACTGTGCTGTCAGTAACTTGCCATACAGGACTTTGGGGCAAAGGCAATATTAAAACTTGTCATGTGTAAACAGCACAATGAAACCTCTTAATTAAACTAATTCACTGTTGGATGACAGCATTTTACATTTTAGTATCTTGATAAGAACAGTTTGTGTTTTTTTATGTATATCTCTTAGATGTTTGTGACCAGATGCACTTAATCTAGTTCTTTGCACTGGCCAGTCTTATATTGAACCAAAGCAGAGTTTATTCTACCATGTACATAGATTTTTGTCAGGGAGGAAGAGGGAGAAAGTGACAACTTTTTAAATCCTTTTTGTGTAAGTCCTGTATTGTGAAACTTGTGTAACTTTTGACCTATAATGTGTCATCACAGAAAATATGTGTTGAGGTTGTTTATATAAACTTTTCAATCATTCCAACAAATTGGATCAAAAGACAAACGATACCATGGTGCTTTCCTATGCAAAAATAGAACTAATGTAGTAAAACATCCACATCTGTACCTCCCAAAGGGGTACTGAACAATCTCAAGGACAGGGTGAAAATATGTAAGTTTTATATACATCATATCAGCTCTTCCATATTTTACCTTCCTAGTTTGAGTGGTGCACTTGAGAAACATTTGCAGTTTTAGGCTTTGTCCTCCTAAGTACTACACCCAACTGCTGAGAGATCTCCATGGTCTTGAAGAAATCAATCATATTTTTTATGGTCCAGTGCAATTTTTAAAGCTGTTGACTTTGTTAACTTGCACGGTGGTCAAATCCTCATAATTATACAGATCACTATCCAGTTAATAGACTGTGTCATTTTAGATAAGTGGCTGGATAATCATGTCAACTTTCTCTCTTTGTTAATTGTGGCATTTGAAGTTCATAATTAATTTGTTGTAACCCTCATGACTTTGTGCTTTCACATGTTTGAGATTTAGTGGAGGCTGGTTACACTGAAACTTTCCAGTGGTGCATCATAAATGAAGGCAATTATTGACCAAAAACTTAACGAAGATCTCATTTTTGGCTTCCATTATCAAGCCGACATTATGTCTTAAATAAGCTGCTGCATTATCACTTACATCAGCTTTACTTGTATTTTGTCATTGTTGTGTTAAAAAGTTTAAGATGTTTTTGCCATTTTGTATCTTTAATTTACAAGTAAATATGTCATCTCCAGTATTCAAACACAGCGATGCAATCTCAGTACCTGTATACTGCAATGCAAATGTTATAAACAGGGTATAAACTCAAACATTTGATACTTCTTAAGGAGAAAAAATTCTCCATGTGGTTTGAATACCGTGCAATACAATCTAGAAATGAGAAGAAATTCTATCTAGTAAAAGTGGACTTTGTGTTGCTTTGAGGAGTTGTGGATATTGCTGCCACCTGTTGGCAAGCATTTTAAACCAGTTGAGGATTATGCAATATTTTAGAATCTTGCTGTAAATCCAAGTAAGACCAAGAGATGTTTGAAGAAATAGCATATCTTTAAATATTAGTCTCGTAGGTCCAATTGACTTTGTGTGTATATATCAATCTTGAGCTTACAGTTTATGGGAGTGTAGTATTTTTTGCATTATCATGTGATTGTGCAATGGGAAAATAACCAGTCACTGTGTGTGTTTTAGCTAAAGGGTTGCCTCATTTTTATTAGGAAGTTTCAGCTGAGCAGTAAGGATGTTGCCAGGAAATGGCAGAGCCCTCTGTCTCCTTAGATATTTTAAGCCAGACTTGTTAGTAATATGAACTAAGTGTTCTGTGCACCTCTTTAGGGTGTTTAAGCAGTTTGCTTAAACAAAAATAGTGTCTTAAATTTAATGATGTCACAAATTATATGACATCTGTTATGCCACTTATATTATTATAGAAATATATACTGGTATTGCACCTTAGATAGTTATCACAGTATTGTTTGGTGTAAGGGGTTTGAGTGCATAGCGCATATTTGTAGATGTCAGACAGTTGGACATCTCAAGATGGCAAGGCTAGTATCAATATATTCCGGTACTTCTTGAAAGCGAAAATGTTGATAAGAGGGATGATAAACTTATTAGAAAGGATTGTAAATTAATGAAGTTTCCCATTCAATAGAAACTCATTCCACAGTCATCTCTAAGCAATTACATTGTTATCAAACTGGTTGTTTCTACATATACTTCACTTAAACAAAAAATCACATCCTTTATTATAATTATTATGGAGCAATTTCCCAATCTTTCCAAAATCGTATTTGTAAGAATTCTAACAAGTTGACCAAATTAAGTAATGTTTAATCCAAATTCATCGGAGCTTACAAAAACATCAATGTAAATAGATCATTGCCATCTCAAGGATTGTTTTATTTATTTCAGTAAAAGAGAGATGTGTAGAATATTGTATAGTGCATGTTTCATATTTACGGAGATCTGGGGAAGTGTTTCTACAAGTCTAGTAGCACATAGTTGACAATAATTATATATGCTGTTGTCAGAGGGTTAGTTGGCAATTAAATATCTATTCTGTTGTCAAAAGTGATCAATGTCTAGATGAGTTACTAGTCAAAATGTCCAATTTCAGACCCCATGTGTTGTGATCACTTCATGCTCTTTGGTTTGGTGGAGATAGAAAACTGACCTTTATGTACAAATTATAAAAAAATGAAATCCAATAAAAACATGAAACTTTTATGTCTGAATTTTGAGATTGAATTCTATATTTCTTTTCAACACTTCCTTTGGTTTTGATGACATTGCTGGCCAGAAAAAAGTTTTGTATATGAGAACATTGGATATCAAGTGCTTGACAGAACGGGTGATTATAACTGGAACATACCCCACCAGTATGGAACTAGCTGGGAAGTTTTCTCTTCAATGTTTTATTGTTTAGATAGATAAATAATTACAATGCTCAAAGCTAAAAGAAAAAAATATTTACAAAATGTGATTAAAAGAAAATATTTACAAAATGTACAAAATTTATATTAATCAAAAATAAACAGTTTGTGCATGTCAACATGCTGTAAGTACTTAGTAGCCCTGATGCAACCTCTCCCAAGTTCTTGCATTATAGACTCTTATCCGAGAAGAGCACTGTGTAATCCAACAATTTTCTTGCTGTTTTATCACTTGCTTTCCAACTCCTCAGATGTCTCAAACTTCAGGACTGTATTCCATGATATGCAACTGAAGAAGTTTGACATAAAAATTTTAATGATTTTACTTTCTCAGCATATATATATAGCAGTGCTTGCTAACATTTGCCTCATGAGAATTCGTCTATTAGAAATTAGGATCACTAATATCCGTAGTCTTTTGGCCTAACACTTCTTCTTCCCACTTTGCTAGCTGTTCTACAAACCCCCTGTTAGGTCGCACTGTAGGACTACACCGTAGTGCATGCTGGTAGGCTTCCTGTAAGGAAAAAAAGAAGTAGGACAGTTTTTTTAAGTTGTAAAATCACAATGAGACCCACCAGGCTGTGAGTTGTCACATCTTATGTGTCACAACAAACACAATCAATTAAGTTCTATCACGGGAATTTCTACTGTGGCCATGCTTGGCAAGGATACAAAGGGCTCATTCCCATGGTCTATGTAGATCGATCCAACTCCCCGAGGACTAACTGAATGCAATCATACAGATTAACACACCTTCTTTTGTTTGCAATGTACTGTAATAATCACCAGCTTTTATGTTTCTACTCAACCCCAGACCTGTTTAGCTGATTGCATTAAGAGAGAGTCCCTCCAGGTAGACTGATCTACAGAGACCGATATTATCAATGGGCATGAGCCCATCCCTGCAACATGGACCAATATAGCTGTCATATAATATATTGAACATATGCAAGCAATATAAATTATATACCTTAAGTGTCCATTTATTGTGGTGCATTAGGTATGCCATCACAATGCAAGCACTTCTGCTGATTCCTCTGGCAGAATACACAAGAACAACACGATTCCCATTTCTGTGCTCGTCTGAAAAATAAATTATAAAAATGGAATTTTGTTATTCATATTTATGTAAAACTAAGTAGTCCAAAACTGAGGTAAAAAAAATTATCTAAACATTTCTATTCTTGGGTACCTGCTTCCTTGAATATTTGAATCAGTCTCAAAAATGTACAAATAATTATTGAACAAAGGAATAACTGTGGTTTCAGTCAGATGTTTAAACTCACCAAGAAAAGTACATGCTTCCTTAAACTGTGAATACATATCTGCCTCTTCATTGTCCTCAACAGGAATATGTAAGAGTTGCGGGCCTTGTTCCTTGAAACTAGAGTCATGAGAAATATACATGTTCAACTGAGTGTATTTTGTTTAATGATAAATCTATAATATTTCTTTTGTATTTTAGTTTTTTCATTAGCAGGTAAAAGACTTAACTTGAAGTCCATTTATAATAATTTTAGCAGAAAAGAAATATACAGCTCTTGACAACTGGCACATGAAACAACATATATTAGAACATACTTTTTTTTTTTTTTTGAGAAATTATGGCCCCAGACCTGTGCATTGTAATACCAGGCATGTAGGTGCTCAGAGGTTTAAGTGAACAGCCCCTTTGGCTGGAAAAAGGCTCACGGTCTAAATCAAATTTGCTTTGGGTTTTATGCCACCTCTTAAATAGGGTCAACTTAAAAAATAAAAAAGGTCTTTTTCAGAAATAGAACCCCCTGTGGAATTGCTGGATACATGCCTAATTACTGCACACTTACACGTGCACACAGTTGTTTCCATCCCTTTGCAATGGACCTTTTTTGTCTGTATAAAGCATCAAATCCAATGGCAAAAGCAGTATCATCATCATGAAAAATAGTATTTATAAATAACATCTATAAACTCACATCTCTCCAGGTTCAACACAGCAGTTGATGTGACCCTTGACCTTGAGATCTTTCTGTATATAAGCTGCATTGCCTTGTCTCATATTTCCCATGTATAGGAAACCTGGAATAACCTCAATGGGATACGTTTTCAAATTATCCATTTCCTGGAAAAGAAACAGAAATAAGATTTCTAAGATGTCAGTCCTTGTCACGTTCATTTCTTGAAACTAGGGATAAAATCAAGTCAGGATGAATCTTTTTGTTAGAAATGTTTGAAAAAAATCGTAAACCCATTCCTAAAAAAATATTTTAAAATAAGAGAAAATTAAAATTTGAAATGAATTGACTTTTTAATTTCTTACCTGGGGCATGAAAATTATCTTCTGTGTCCTGAGAAATGGATATAGTGCTGAAAAATCTTCATAACCTCCTAAAATACCAAACAATATTTTACACGTGAGACAAATCATGAGAGACACTGTTTGCATATTTTCCCATAAATTTTTAATAACCTCTCTAAACTGGACATATGCAATATCAAAAGTTAAAATGGATATCAAAAGTTAAAAAGACATAAGATTACCTTTAAGTATGTTTACAGGATTCCTACTTGTTTCAGCCATCACACTTGCACACTGATATGCAGGGCCTGTAAACAAGATTTGAGAAATTTTGCTTAAAGTGCTATAAGAGTGTTGTTTTATCTTTTTGCAACAGATAAAAATAGCTTAAACAAAAGTGAATTATGAACTGAATTATGGCTTTTTATCTAAAAAAAAAAAAAATGAACACTTATTCCTTTAACAAGAAACTACAATATTTGAATTCAAAAACCAAACTACACTCGCTGTTCTAACTGTAAAAGGACTTCTTGTAAGATCATCAAGCAGTAGATTTTGGATGTAGTTACTTTCTGTATCTTTTAAGCTGTCTGTGTTGCCATCATATACCACCACATGCTGTTTGCACTCAAGTTCAGCTCCATATGGCACTGTGAAGTCCCCATTTTCATTCTGAAGAAAAAATTGTTAATGTAAAGGAAAAAAATATATAAAAGAGCAAAAAAGTGCAAAGATCTTTAAAGCACATACGGCAAATAACTTTTGCTAAATACACCACGAAATAAATTTTTTGGTCTTCAGTATTTTCTTTTCCAGTTCATTTGAAACACTGTAACTTCTTTTTCTGTGTATTTTTATTTTGTTCATTTCAAACATAAACTCTTCAACATCTTTTGCCATTACAATTTATGAGTTCTAGTGTTTACAAAATCAATTTGTCCTTAATCTTTCACAACTAATTGAGTATAAATTTTCAAAGGAATTTTAATTAGTAACACAACAATAGTAATGAAAATAAATTGATCTCTTTGAATGAATTTTTATATTAACTGAAACATGCACACACACACACACATACACACACACACACACACACACACACACACACACACACACACACACACAAATTCAAATTTACTATGATTGAATGCAGTTTCTCTCCATTATCTATAGTAACTGATTCTTTTATGACACATGCAGTGTAACAAAACAAATACAATCATTCACCAACAAAATACCATTCCGTAAATCCAAATTTTCTATCACTGTCTTAAAAACAGTATATAAAACCAGATCAGAATCAGTAAAACAGGACATGTATTTTAGATAAATCACGTAAATCATGTATACCTTGGGAGCTTTTTTGGAGGTTACCACATGACTCTCATTGTATTCATGCTTCTTTCTAGCATCTGAAATTACAAAGCAATTACCCTTATAAAACACAATGTAAGGAAAAATCTTTAACTTGTACATATCATGAATGTAAGTCTGTTGTTCAATGACAGTGGGTACTTTGGCAGTTTCCACCCCCGCCCTGTAACTCTATACCAATTTTTTAATACTAAGCAAAATTAAATTATTTGGTGACTTTGATCAATGTCTCTGCTATTCAAATCAATTAGTTTATAAATTTACTAACATATTTTTCATCTTTTTAAATAAACCTCCAAGTTAATTAACCAATGAGATTTCAGCCCAGCAAAACATCAACTCTCCTAATATTTGAAGGGCATAATGTTTCATGTAAAAAAAATTCTTAAAATTAGTAATTGCCAAACTTTATTTGAGTCACAGAGACATTGCTCAAAGTCATCTCAAAGATATTTAATATCACAGAGCTATAAGGTGGGGGGAGGAGGGATACTGCAATACTGCAAAAGTGCCAAAAAGTGTACGTTACATCTATACATCTTCTAACTGCATATTATTTAAATTGAAGTGCATTTCAGTGAACTGATGAAAACTGTATCATACTGGGTATGCGACAGTATCATATCTCTACAGTACAGTTGTACAGATCCTTTTTTATTTACAGAAAACTAATAATGACTTATTACATGTATTTTTAGCATCTAATATATGACATGAACATGTAACTTTACATGTTTAATTACAGTACGTATATACCCCCGGTACATGTACTGAGTACTGGTATGTCAAAGATAAAAATTCAACATTTTAACTTGTAATTTTACTTGATGTTTGTATATTAAATGACAAATAACACAAAAAGTTAAAAAGCGTTTGATATCTCTCCAAAATCTAAATGACGGGCCTATACTGAATCCATATGACGTTGTTATTTGAAATTACTGCCACAGTGGCACTGACATATGAACTGTGAGCAAACGAAGTAAAACTTACTGTGTTAATCATTAATAAAGCTAATTAAAATAACTTACCAAGAAGCATCATATAATTCGGGTCGCTTAAACATGGATATATAGTCGCTGCATTTAATAAATTGTAAAGATCAGTCGCCTCTAGGAGCACTATTCCTGCCATCGTTATATTAAATTTGTGTTGGTTTTTTATTCTAGCAGGTGCTGAAGAACACAGTTTGTATACAAGTTTACCTCCTCACTTCCGGTGACAGAAAAATAGTCCTCATGTTATTCATCTTAATGTTACTTTTATGTAGAATGTTTAGAAAATACAAGATGACCATTACAACACAATTTTTTAAAAGAAACAATTGTTTGAATCAGCATTTGATTAAATTTAATGAAAATGTTTGTAAATTAATACGCAAACGTAAGATGTCTGCTATGTTGCTAGCCTTAGCCGAATGGAATTATGGGACATTATCAGGTTGTGCTTGGCTGGGGAACCATTTTGATTGTCCTTGTTAAGTTAATTTCGCAATATCTGCAATGTTGTCAAGGTTTGCAAGACCACGAGCCATTTCCCTCGTAGGGAATGCCATGAGGAACTTTTCTTCCAGCTCTCCAGTAAGTGTTACCTTATGTCTATGTCGTATTTAGAAGGTACGCGGCTCATGTGTGGACTGTGCACAGTGCCACAGTTGCACAATAAACGTGTTGAGAAAGAGCTTTAAGTAGGTCTAGGTCGTAGGCTACGTGCATTTTGTCATCTGAATAATGACGGTGGCTAAAAGTAAAACCTTGTTAAATATGCCAAATATTTTACATCACATGTTAACTTGACAACAGACTTTTTAAAAAATCTAAATAGAATTAGGTCGACCTAGCCAGACGAATGTGTTTTTAATGAATTTAAGCGCACTCAGGCTTATCTCCAGTACAGCCAGTAAAGGTGAAATAAATCCAAGTTTCATAACTTCCTCAGCTTATGTCAGTGGACAACTAAATCTAGATAAAGAGTCATTTATATAGATACCATACCTTGCAGATTCTTAGGAGAGTTTTTTAGAATTTCATTTTGCTATTAAACAGCAACTTTGCAAAGTTCTAAGGTGAAAAAAAGATAAAAGCCCTTATCTAATTTTCTTCTGGCATTGTATGCCCTGTTCACACTACCAGAGGTTTTAGCCCTTTTTACAAGTTCACAGTTCCAAGCCAACTGTTTGTCAATCAGAATTACTCATAATCTGGTCAATGAACTGGTTGTGTTGAGCACAGTGGGGACATAATTTTAATGACTATCTTACATTATAGCCATGCTATTTAGTTGTCAATCTTTCAAAATGGTGAGAACCAGAAAAGTGTACTACATGATGTGGAAATGGCCTTAAAGTTAGAGAGAAAACACTGGATCCCTAAGCCTAGTAAAAGTAATATGATTTTGCCTGGTGGTTTGAATGTATGTGCTCCCAGAATATTTGGTCATAAAAAAGCTAATGATGTGTTCAGATCTGATGGATGCTATAATTTAACTGAAATTATTTTAAAACCTCAAAAATTGTTTTCATTCTTCAGCACTATATACCTTTATGGATTATATACTGGTTTGTGCCTGTATGTAATAAATTGTGTACTAATAAGTTTTTGTTACATTTCAGCATAATGCCAGAGTGGCAGTAATGGGTGCTAGTGGTGGTATTGGACAGCCTTTGGCCCTTCTCCTTAAGGAATCTCCTCTGGTTACCCAGTTAGCCTTGTATGATATTGTACATGTGACACCAGGCGTGGCCAAAGATCTGAGTCACATATGTACTAAAGCTCAGGTCACAGGTTACATGGGCCCAGAAACCATGCAAGACTGCCTCACAGGATGTGATGTTGTCATGATCCCAGCAGGAGTTCCTAGAAAACCAGGTAATGTTGTTATCTTCATCGGGATAAGATATCAGTCCACTTACTGTGGGATACTACTTTCTTAGACTGACAAGTAAATTACAAAGTTTTGCTTGGGAAGTGATAAAAAAATATAAACCTACAGGGCATTTGCTCCATAATATGAAAGTGACACATTTTTAGACAGATTTATTGACATACACTGCCCTGGAATTTTTTCTCCAAATTATTATATTAGATTTGCAGTATTCAGTTAACAGAGGTATTTATGATGTTTTCCTTCATGTAGGCATGAGCCGAGATGATCTTTTCAACACAAATGCCAGCATAGTGCGGGATATTGCTGATGCTGCAGCTCAGTATTGTCCGCAAGCAATGATGTGTATTATTACAAATCCAGTGAGTATGCTTGTTATGTATTTAGGAACTACATTGTAAACATGTAAGCCATTGAAATAATTGTCATGTAAATGTAAAATTACATTGTTTTTAAAAAATATGGAGCAAATTTGTGTCAGAATCTTATGTACTGGTGTTTATGATTTTTATGCACAGGTCATTTTTAGCCATTTTAAAGCAAGTTAGGATAAATTAGTTTGGTTTAATCGTATTACATAGCTGAAAAGAAAAGAGGTTGCTATTATTAGCAAATTTTGAAATATTACCATTATCTTTGCAGGTGAATTCTACAGTCCCGATTGCGAGTGAAGTTTTCAAGAAGAGAGGCGTATATGATCCAAACAGGATATTTGGTGTAACAACTCTGGATATTGTCAGGGCCAATGCATTCATTGCAGAGGCAAAGGTATACATTACAAACTGCATTGCTCGATTAGGGTAGTTAAGTTACAGTGCATTCCTTTTGAAATTAGTTGTTTGCAGATATATGCCTTTCATAATCATTTGTTATTGATCAATTAAATTTGTCCTCTTGTTGGATTGAATAATCATCAAGTATTTTTCCCTTTTGCATAGTAGCAGAAAAAGAAACTGTATGGCTTGTTTATAATTAAAACAATTTATTGTCACTAATCTGGGTATAAACCTTTCAGGGCTTGGACCCCACTAAAGTTAAGGTCCCAGTTATTGGTGGCCATTCAGGTGTAACAATTATACCTGTTATCTCCCAGGCAACACCTGGGGTGTCTTTCAAACAGGTAAGAAGAATTCTTCGGTGAAATAAGTAGTTCATTTTGATATGAATAGACTTATTCCATATCTGTGTGAAACAGCATTCGTCATTTTGTAAGATGGAATGTAAATTATTGTTACTAAAGCCATTTTTATATGTCTTTGGGGAATGATATTTGTGTTGTTTTATGTATTCAGGAGGAACGAGAGAAAATAACGAAGAGAATTCAGAATGCTGGAACAGAAGTGGTAGAGGCAAAAGCAGGAGGAGTAAGTTCATTGGGGCATTGCACTACTTGTTTGGGAGGCTCTTTATGTTGTTTGCATTGTAAATGGTATCTAAAATCCACAAAAGTGGATATTTTTTCCAGCAAAGATAAGATTGGTATTCATAAGTCTTTAAATGGGGGAGTGGAGAGGATGGGTGATGTAAATATTATGCCAGATACATACTTAGAAAAACTGTGTTTCAGGGTTCAGCTACTTTGTCTATGGCTTATGCTGGGGCTCAGTTTGCGTTCTCTCTCCTACAAGCAATGAATGGCAAGGAAGGAGTTGTGGAGTGTGCATATGTGAAATCAGATGAAACGGATGCTAAATACTTTTCTACTCCTTTGCAATTGGGGGTAAGTTTTTTTTTTCTTGCTCTATTTTTGTTCATTAAGATGTCTATTATGAAATGTAATGATTTTGTGTCATCTTTTTGAAGAATATTCACATTATTTAATTAATTGGAGCTCTGTTGTAATCGTCATCCTTTTCTATTTATATTCATTTAAGGATAAATATTGAAGATCATAATATGTTAAATACTACATAATTTGAATATTTTAGTTTTAGTACCGCATGCTTTTGCTTCAAAATGATTTGATCAAGCTTGGCTGAGCCTGCATCATTTGCTTGTCTGCTGTAGTTTTTATGCTGAAACCAGCATTGTGTGTGGATTGACAACAAGGTTTTTGGGGCACTTGTCCTAAGGGCAAGTGCTGTCTCATATTAAATTGCTAAAAAAAAAAAGGATTTTTACACATTATTTTGAAATGTCATTCAGGTCAGCAAAAAGTTTGAAATCTGTGTCAACCATGGCAACCTTGTTGTTTTTATTTGCCCAAGGGTAGCCTTATTGTCAACCCTTGTTTGTATATTATGTTTTTAAATTTGATTTTTGTTCCTTAGTTGTCAATCTGAAATAAAAGAAATATATTTCATTTTCATATAGTGGGATGAATTTTTCTAATTTTGGTTGTTTGCTCTGAAGTAATTTTTATCATCTTAACCTGATTAAATGAGTGGCATTTAGTCCATTCTGTTCCCAAGACATTCCTAAATGTTTGCAATATTAGTAAACATTTAACATTTAAGTCCAGCAATTCAGTTTATTTGTCTCGCAGCACATGTAAACACTGTTTAATGTTGGAAACAACCAAACCACAGTGAGTCAGTGACCATCCAGTTGGGCCAGTATAATGTGAATCCAACTGACCTGATGGACTTGTTATATTTCGCCTTGGTGTGACATACTCTGGGATTTAGTGAAATATCTTTAATAGCACAAAATTAATGAAGACTAGTCAGTGTACAAACTTTAAAATTTTGTTTTATAAATTTGAAACCAATTAGTATTTTCTCCAAACAAGTGAAGAAAATTATTGATAATGCTACTGGGTCTTGTAAATATGTTAATCAAAATTTTAGACTTTTTATTGAACACATAGCAGAGCGATCTATTAAATGATACCATTTCTATTAAATTTCCATTTCTTTCTCATTGTTTTTTTTCCAACTTTTCACCACAGGCTGTTCAAATCCTTTTCATATTGTTAAAGATTTCTTGTTTTGCATGTTTATATCTGTAACATTTTAAGTACAGAAATTCTGAAAAAAAAAATGGGCCCAAGAGAAACAAAATTCTTGTATTAAAGGTTTTACTTTTGTGATTTATAATGAAAACTCAATTTGAATATATACTTACATTTCACTTTTCACTGCATTCATGGCAACATCAGTTTTGCTTTTTGTGTTAAAACCTGATTGTATGAGATAGTTAAAAGAGGGAAGATTTGCACCATTGTTTATTTGCTTTGTTACTAATTTTTTTTTATTATTTTAGATATTTTTAAAACTTACTTTTATCTGATTTTAATTCTGCTTTTCTAGATATTACCATTTACAAAATAAAAGAATGAATTAAATTAATATATTAGATAATTTAATATTCATTACTTTCTTTTATCTGATTTTAATTCCTCCTTTCTAGATATTACCATTTACAAAGTAAAAGAATGGATAAAATTTATATATTAGATAATTTAACATCAATAACCATTTTGAAACAACACTAACATTTTGCACACACATCACTTGTTGGTTCTGCAACTTTCTTATTGTTTCCCTTTTGGGAATAAAACAAAACCGAGCCTGACTTTACAAAGCATTTGAAATGTGTGGATTTGCTTGCTGCAGCCATATGCGCATGCCTTAAGCTCATGTTGGCTTTTGTTTAATTTCAGCGCAATGGTGTTGAGAAAAACCATGGAGTTGGGAATCTTATTGAATTTGAGTCGCAACTTCTTGATCAAGCAATGGATGAACTGAAGGCTAATATTAAAAAAGGAGAGGATTTTGTTAATCAGTAAAATAATTTGCTGCTGACTTTACTTGCATTAAATTGCGTTATGTTACAAAGCTTCATTTGCACTTTTGAAATTGCCAGACAAAAAGCACCAAGACAGCATTTAGAACTTGTGGCATTTGAGAAACTTATTGTAATCTATGCTTTATGATACTTAATTGAATACTCAGCAGAGCAATTATGATCTGGTTTCATTTGCAGTCATAAGTGTTTAATTATTGTAGATGTATATATGATCATAATAAAGAACAAGAGGGTACAAATGAAAGTAAAGATTTTGTTCAAGATAAAATCATTCTTGTAATAAAATTCTGAGTTGGATAGTAAGTGGGCTTTTTTCTGTGATTGTAATTTTAATGTGAAGAGCGTGCATTCTGTGTGTGTAGGTAGGACAACATGCCTGACACACAAGCACAGATTTGAATTTTTATTAATTAGATATAAAAATCCTGTCATTAATCACGTCAACCAGCAGCTGGTGATGGACAGCAGTCAAATAAAGTCAAATATGATTAACTTTTATCCCATTTATTGAAGAACTTTTAGGTGAAAGAAAATATTGGTTAATAGACTACTGCAAATGGTTTACTGCTTTGCTTATAGAAAGGGGAATATGCTTCTAAAGTCAGGAACCACATGCTAGCCCTCCTTTTAATAAATGTGCTGAATTAGTGCAGAATGGCACTTGAAATGCAAATTGTAATTGTACTTTAAGAGTTGCAGAACTGAAGATGAAATTTTTGCACCCCATTGCAAATAAACAGCACTAACAGTAGCATGACTTTTAAAAAAAGCAAAATTTCCATTTTCCTTCTTTGAAATTGGTTTTACTTTATTGCATGCATAGTGGGCTAAGGGAAATAACTTCTTTTTTTCATCTCAAAACATAGGGCGAGAACTTGCATTTCCACTTTACAGGATGTGAAACACCTATTCCTGGCTTATGCTTTTCATCATGCAATTTCTTTTCATTTTAGCCAAGTGGTATGTTAGACAATTTGGGTATTGGACACTTAACAGAATTTGAAATGAACTTATTAAGAAATGCAATGCCAGAGCTGAAGGACAATATCCAAAAAGGAGAAGACTTTATTTTAAAACAAGCAGAGTAACCAGAATTTTCTCCTAGACCACCAAGGACATCAGTGGATATACTTATTATAAAAATTGAAAAAAATATCACAGGTAAAGGTTTTCATCAGAAGATTATCACCTTTTCTCATGTGATACATAAAGCTATCGCTGGATATGGGGTACTGTGTTACAAGAATTAACCACAAAGCCAATGCATTTAGCTGATGCAATACTAAAATTCATCAAGAACATAATTTTTTGTGCAGCCTACAATGTAATAGTACATTTTTGTTGACTTCGTTATAGCAAGTCATTGCCTGTGGCAGTGTGGCTTCATGTAAGAATAATTAGCAGTTTTATGTTATTTTATTTTTATAAGCTGAGGATCTATACTAAGTCACAACTGATGTTTTACCTCCCTACATGCTCAAGTCAGATGGTATTGGTGCATGCGGAAATGCCAAGTATTTTATTTAAAGGGATAACAACTTTCATATTAGATTGAAAGTTTCACAGCTAATACATCATAAACAACACATATACATATAATAAATTCCATTTTACCACCAAAATGGCAGTAATTGCAATTATTCTAAAATCTATGCTTGCCATTGGACCATGTGGACCATTACAGGTGGCTATCCTCTACAGTAATCTCTTAAGAGATAATTACAAAAACCATGCTAAAAAACTTTTTAAAAACAATCGCCTTATCATTGGAAATTAGGAAAATTGTCGTTTGCCTCGGGGGAAAATCTGTTTTATGGCACCTTTCTCACAAAAAGTAAAAGTTGTCATCCCTTTCATATTTCAGTTCGTTCACTTAGGATCAGAATTTATTATTTTTTGTGGTTTTTGGTCAATACTAGGTTCATAGTAAATTAAAGATTTTAGGTGAAGTCATATATCCTTTGTTTAGTCACACACACAAGTCTGATGTGCAATGCCAAATTTTGTCCATAAGTTGTTTTTCTAAGAACCAGTACTGTAGTAGTAGTTGTGGTAATCTTTTGAAATATTATTGTAATTACCTGCTTGTTTATCAGGTATATATGCCATTTATGATCATTCACTTGAATCCTGTTTTGTTAAAGTATTATATCAAAATAGTTTTTTATGTTTATGTTTATTTTAAAGGTTGTCTGGAGATGCATTTAAATACGAAATGAAGCCAAATTTATGCCAAGATTATAAAGCCTGACAATTACTGTGTCAAACAGCGTTTCATATATGATAACCATTATTTTTACTGTTTTTTTTTTCAATTTGCACTTTAAAGTTAGTATAATTTAGTTTCTTTCTCTCACTGTTAACCTAACCCTTTTGTTTCATGAAAAAAAGTTTTAAAAAAATTTTCTAAACACATTTGGAGACGAAGTGACAAATTTATTGATCCAAAATGAAATCCATTGCCATCTCGCTTTAGTATTATATATGCATGATCTTGAATCAGTAAAAGTAATGAAAACTCTTTTAAAGCAGCTTCACCCCAAAAAAGGATGAATTCTAAAGCAGGCAGCTTTTGAAGTATCTGTCACTAATTTCCTGTGAAATCTGACAAGACGGTAATGTACATGTACAATTGCAAATGAACAAAGCAGAAACTGCAAATGTGCATAATTCCATGCAGTTGGCCACACATTTCAGATCAAGATGAACAATTTACTTGACTTTGATGTCAGGTGATATGATCTTCAGGCATGAACCAAGGGGAAGGAGTACTAATTAAGGCAAAATTTCGTGGTAGACTTTGGGGGTGAACAAATTAATGTACTGTAGTTTTACAGGCAACTCTGAAGAAGTAAGTTTTTATTTTTGGTGTGTGCGCGGCACATGTTATCACTTTCAAGACAGCTAGACTCATTGAAACATACACATTGGAATAAAATAACTTACCTAATAAAGACATTTTGTTTCTTTTATTATTGATCAAAGCTAAGATCTAATATAGATCTTAGATCAAAGTAACTGCTTCAGATCAGTGTTGCTTCATTACGTAACGTACAGTACAATACAGAATTTGTCATATTTTCTGAAATTAAAAAAAAATCCAAAATCATACGTAAAATAACAATCTAGATAAAAATCAAAATTTTTTCGTTTATTAGTTTGCAGAGGGTACAAGACGTATTTAAAAACAAGATTCCAGAGTTATTCCAAATATTGGGAGAGTGATTTAAAGATTGGCGCCATGTATGCGCACTGATATTTGTACTTATATACCCTAATAAAATATTCCGAACAGGAGAGTTGTAGACGAAAAATACAAAAAAAAAACATTTTATTTGCTTATTTTCATAGATTGATGTAAACTTGGACAGCTATGTCTACATGCTGCGTATTGACACTCAAAGGCTGAAGGGCCTGGGCCCCGTAACAAGCATCGCGCATTTGAGACCGAGCACAAGCGTCTCGACTCCATATTTCGCCCATATTCGCCCCATATAATATACACTGTAGCCTCTATGTGACATAGCTATTCACCATACGTGATGCTTACGGGCCCCAGGGTAGTGAGGAAGCCACGCAATGGAGCACGTTGATTATGACCCAGGAGTTCACGTTACTGCTACGACGGAAACAAACGATGAGGTGGAGGAGTTAGAGGTGAGTTTGTTGCATGGTGTCTTAGTGAACTCTCTTATATACGTGGCGCATGATTAAAGAGCAAAAATACAAGACATTTCACATTGCATGCCGTGTTATCTCAGATCTCCCGATCTGGAGGGGGGGGGGGCAAATTCATGATGTTCGCTGCATGTTTTGACTGTCTGGGGGGCATACAACCAGCTGGTATATTTTATTTATATAAGAGGTAATTCATGTGCTTCTAAGTGCATTGTTAATACGCAAGACACCCCTCAATGCAGACATACAAGGTTATTTTGAATGCTCAGCACTTCCTCGGAGCAACTATAATGTGTTGTAAATTCATTAACATTTCAATTTGTTACATGTTGGTCATATGAAACCCTGTTATTTTTGTTACAAAGGTGTAATCTGCGTATGATTAACAGCTGTCATCATGGCCAGAAATTACATGGTCAGAATCTTAATGCATCCCACCACATGTTTGACTGTAGCATGAAAATTCATGCGTTAGCATTCCTGTTGACGATTCTGATATGTCAATAGGAGTGCTAACGCATGAATTTTCATGCTAGTTTGACTGGTAACTTTAGCTTATAGTTGGGACTTGCACTGAAATACAAGTAACTATTTGTTCCTCCCCCATATTTCTGGGTTATCTTGAACATGTTATTCGTCTTCCATGTTGTAAATGACATTTTCAATCATCACAACATCTTCTGCAGAGCCAGCTGTCTTGGCATTTTTAGAAAACACATCATTTGACCTTCTGTGCTTTGTTGATTTAGCATACAGCATATTCAGATCTACAGGGCTGTTTCCTTTTTGGTCTTTATCATCATCACTTGCCTGATAGTGTGTCGTCAGATGCCTATCAGGTGTTTCTACCTGTATTTCATTTTCAATATCAATCACACTATAGTGGTTTCCCTCTAGTTCTAGTTCAAAATACAAGGGGTCATGGGACTCCTTTTTAGAATTACTTGTACATGGGTTATTGTAATTTTCCTGATCCTCCATATTGATATCTTCATATTGGTTGTAACATCGCTGATCTATTTTATTATTGTCTTGCTTGAGCAGTATTGGATTGAGCTTGTTTTCTGATTCAGATGGGTTGTGATCGTCCTGATCCTCCATATTAATATCTTCATATTGATTGTGGCGTCGTTGTTCCTTTTTATCAGTGTTTTCTTGGAGCATTGCTGAATCAATTTCATCATATTGGTTATGGCTTTTGGGATTGTCTATTTCTGTATAGTGGTGGGTGGTAGTCCCTTCATCAACCTCACTGAATTGTGTGCTGCTTCCAGCAATAAGGTCAACAGCAGTGTTTTGATGACAACTGTGCTCGCTAGCCTCAGCATAGTACAAGCTGTTTTCCGTTTCTATCACATACTGGTTGAGCTCCCCCTCACCTGTTCCCTCTTTGCCAGGATATCTTCCAGAGAGTAGTTCTATATTTGAGCTCTTTGTAGTTGAAAGAATTTGACAATGTGACATTCTCTGTCTGAAAGAGAAATGATAAATACATTGATAATCTGTTGTCTTTCTTTTCTGTTTTAACAACATCTACATAAAGGGGAATATAATGTCTGATAGACCATTTCAAGTAATTATGATCACCTTGGATTACTTTCTTAGCTCATTCAGAAAGGTTCAAAGTTTTCAATTTTACCTGCATATTAAAATGACTGTTATCAAAATCAGCAGCAACACCAGGAAAAGGCTTCCTCCCACTGCTCCTCCAATAATGGCACCTAAAACATGAGCAATGGGACTAATTTTTTAATAACTCCTCTCATTATAGGTTAGTGGTAATAAGAATAAAGCAATTCTGGTACGTACTAGTGTACATATTTTTCTTTTATGAAAGGACCATTAACATTTAAAGAAATAAAGGAATTTAAAAAAAATATTTCTCAAAATGGGAATATTGAAATAAAACTTATAAGATACCAATTTCGTTTTTCTTTTTTTTTTAAAGTTGAAATACATACCTGAATTTTCACCATTCCTTATTTTGCTAGCAGGATTCAACTTGATTTCTGTTGATGTACGAGTAGAAAGGTGTTCTGATTCAGTAGTGGTGACAATCTTGATTGAACTAGATACAGTTGCATGTTCATTGGTTTTGTCAGTCCCTGAAGTCCCAGAATTGTCAGTAGTTTCCCATGCCCTGCTATATGGAGTAGACTCTGGTAAAATTATTTCAGTATATTCCTGTGTTGCTGTCATTGGCATTGTTGTTATTGATGTTGTGGTTTTTTGTGTACTGGTAGACATTGATGAAAAAGACAGGTACATGGATGTATATTTCATGAGTGGTGATGAAGAAGAAAGCAATATTGTTGTTTTTGTTGCTACTGCTGCTGCTCCTGAGCAGGTGTATGTAAGAATAAGGTTATTTGTCCTGTTGTATAGGCAATGCGTATATCTGGATTCTGTAAGTAAACTGCAGCTTTCTCTGTGATCACAGATAACCTGTATGCCAGTTGGGAAGTTCATATTGCACCCTGGTATACTTCCTTCAGAACAGTTGTTGTCAGGGGATAATGTGTAGCCATACAATGCTGCCAGCACTGTGATATTGTACCCTGGGGGGCACATAAGTACCATTTTATCTCCTGCACAGCTTGCACTTGTAAAAGTACCTGCAAGAAGTATATCAGTTATTAAAGTTTAATATCTTGTATTTTAAAACAAAAGTTTCAGGGGCTCTTTCTAGAAAAGAGATTTAAATACTTTGCAGACTGTAATACAAAAAATAACTTAAGTTTGTTTGGATTTGTACACCAAAAGTTACTTATTTGTAATGTTTTTTAAATCAAATTTCTCACTCTTCTTACCTGTGGTCTGTCCACCAGTGGTCGAAAACATAGTAAAAGTATGTCCAAATACTAAGATAAAAAGATATACGAACTTTTCCATATTCCAGTCAGCAGTTCACTTTTTCTCATGTATAAATCCTGGCCCTGGAAGTATTTACTATGAGCCTACCAAAGTCCTCCTTGAACAGCAGTCAAAAGATCTTTTTTGTGAGCTTTTGGTTATCTGGCTATTCAAGTATATTTCAGTGGATTTGAAGAAGGGTAAAATAGTAGCACAAAAGATCATTTCAGTAGTTTCTTCTGGTTGGAGTATTGAGGTCACTTCCTGGTTTGGTTACTCTTTTGAATAACAAAGCGTAATTGATTTAATTCTAGGTCATGTTGTCGTTGTATTGGTTTCTTTGTAGTGTACCAGCATGCAGAGACTTGAGGTGAACAAACATTTCTTGTAGTTTTCCATAGAAGTTTTTTTCAACAAATAATATAAAATGATTTTTACAGAAAATATCTATGTTTGTTTTGGGATATCTAATAAGCAAGGGAAGACAAATCAGGCTCCATTTACCTCTCTTTGGATCAATAAAAAGATCTGAAAATGTTCATGTTTTAATCAAAAGTGACAAATTCCTAACCGAGACTCTGTGTAGTTAGCAATTTTTTGTAGATTACTGAATAGTTTGGTGACAACAGTTTCTCCAAATGTCACATAAGCTTTTTGAGGTACTTAGACATTAAATACATTATTTAGACAATAAGGACTATGAAAGTGACACATTGCAACTTCTTGGAATTCACTTCAGTATTTCATCACCCTAAACATGTTTTTAAGTAGTGACATTTTTTCCAAACTGGAAATAATAGTTTCAAAATATGTGAACTGATATTTTATGCTTACATTGTAGGATGACAGCCCAGAAGATTTAGTTTCCCTGAAGCAGGGCCTAGACTTGGCTCAGCTCCAGCAGGGAGATGGTACAGTGTTTGAGGTGGATGAGAATGGACTGGTGGAGAAGATGGGAATCGCAGAGGGTATTTGTTATTGTGACCACTTAGAACATTCTTTTAACTTTTTTGTTGTGTGTGTATTTTCTTTTATTCCGCCTTTCTTTAATTCTGTCATTAATTTGTGATGAAAATGAATTGGGAAAATTAGAACTTTTATTAAAAGTAGAAATATGAAAAATTTCAGGATGTTGTAAGTGTAGAACTTTTATTAAAAATAGAAATATGAAAAACTGCAGGATGTTGTAATCTGTGAAATCTGCACAAACGACAGTTTCATCATGATAATTTAACTGTCACAAATTTTTTCCCTTTTTTACAGCACAAGAAAAAGAATACTTTTCAAAGGAAGCCAAATTGGCAGTGTACAGTTCCGTAGCAGAATGTGGTCTTCCAGATGATGATGAAAGCACAGAGCAGTATCACTCAGACGATGACAATGACACTGATGATGAAAGTGGTCCATCACCCTTTCAGTTATTAGCAAGAAACATGCAGGACCTGACTCCTCCAGAGGGAGGGGTGTTAAAACAGGTGCTGAAGCCTGGCACAGGGGATGTTGTTCCAAAAGAGGCATTTGTCCAAGGTATGTACTGGGGGTATATGCAGAGATTTGATGCACTGAATTACATGAAGGAATTTAACACTCCATAAAGAAAGGTTGAATATGAATGCTGAATGTGAAATGATTTTTTTTTCTGAAAAAGTTTGTTCATGCAGAGTTAATGAATAAAAGTTGATGGTTTTTCATCTAATGTCTTTTGAGTTGATGCTAAAAGGTCTGTGTTTAAATTTGAATTTTATGAATGAATTGCCACCTTCACCACTTACAAATACTGGTAAAGTTTACAGACGTATAACAGTGATTAATAGATCACTCTTATTTGACCATTTCAGTACATTACAATGGATACCTAGAGTACTCTGGAGAACCATTTGACAGCACCAGATTGAGAGACAGACAGTTTCGCTTTCAGCTGGGCAAAGGTAGGTCCAAAAGTCACATAAGCTCTAATTTGGGAATATAAATGAGATGTAAGTTTTTGATGACCATTTTAATTGCTCCATAATTTTCATAATTTACTAGAATGAATCTGCCAGGCATGGTAATGAGACGGAGAATAGTGTGACAAACTTTGTAAATGAAAAAGAAGGAGAAATGTAAAAGATGGTGAATTTTGAAAGATGATACCTTATAATGATACAAGTATTAAATTTAAAAGCAAAAATCACTTTGTCAGTTGATGATGAATTCTAATTTATCACATGCCTAATATTCTCAGTTTTTACTTGTAGGAGACACCATCATGGGGCTGGAAATAGCAGTCTCTTCCATGAGGAAGGGGGAGTTGGCAAGGTTTATATTTTCCTACAAATATGCCTATGGAGAAAGAGGTTGTCCTCCAAGAATTGGAGAGAAAGCAGACGTTATGTTTGAGGTGGAACTGCTGAATTTTTATGACCAGGGTGCTGTGGATGCATTTTATGAGAAAACTGAGGTCAGGGACGTTGCCATTATTATTATGTCGAATTTGCCTTTGCAGCAAGTTACTGTACTTTCATGTTTTTAGATGTTACCAAGAATGTAAAGTGATGTGCATGCTTTCTTTATGGTTCCTAATTGTAGATTAAGTTTTATGCATGATTTCTCGTGACTTATAACTCAAACCCATCACAGTCAGTTGTTTCATATAAAATATTTCCGAGTTTCATTTTTTTTGCGCAGAATATCAAGTTACTGAAATTTACCTTAATGTTTAAGTAGAAACATCCATTATTATCTGAATTTCAGGAAGAACGTCGAAATGCGCCTTTAAGTGAAATACTCAGAGTTGTGCAGCATGATAAACAGGTAAGATTACATTTTGCCTTGTTGTTTGTTCCATATAATCCTTAACAGCTTTTTCCTTGCTGCTGAAATATGTTACCTTTGTCATAGAAAATACTGCCCTAGAATATTTTTCATCAAAGACACCAATGTGGTATTTTCATTCATTTTCATATTATGCAGACATTTACTTTTTGTAACATCCGTGTTTTTTTTTTTTTTTTTTTTTTTTTTTTTTTTTCTTTTAGAAAGCAGGAGAGTTATTCAATAAACAGAAGTACAGACCTGCCTTGAATTTATACAGAAAGGTGAAAGTTAGATTTTCCTTATTTTTATTTTGAATAATGATTAGAGAAAATAGCTGAGAATCAGGATAGATGTAAATGTAACAGTATTATTTGCTAGGACAGGTATGTGGATATATGTATTAAAAGGAAACAAATTAAATCCATGTATATGATCTATGTTGGATGGTGTAAGACTACATACAGAATGGTTTTAAACAAAAAATCTCCTGAGAAAGACACTTGATTTATCCTGTGCAATCAATCTGTAACCTTTGAAATAGGCTAAAAGAACAGTAAGTAGTGAGAAGATTAGTGAGGGAATACATGTAGGGGTTGTACCAAAACAGTGCTTGTTAATTTAAGAGAAGTTCTGCAGGCAGCCTTTTAATATAATTATTTGCAGTCATTGCCGTCCTTTTTTACTTTAATTCATATTTTACTTTTTTTCTTTAAGATAATCAGGACTCTTGAGGGAGTCCATCTTCAAAATGATGATGAGGAAAAGGAACAGCAAGACTTATTGCAGAAAGTGTATCTCAATTCAGCCAACTGTAACACAAAACTTTCACGAAATGCAGATGCTGTGAGAGACTGCAAGATGGTGATGGAGAAGGATCGGAACAATGTCAAAGCAATGTACTTACGAGCCAAAGTAAGAAAATGTGGTGTGTTGCATTTAGTGAATTACATTTTTTTTACATATTTGAATTGTTGTACCACAAAATTGCAAGTTAAAATGCAGTAGGATACCTTTTTAATTCCAATAATTAGTTTATTAATTTCTCTTTAAAACAAAATATTTAAAAAATTGATGTAATTGCCATATTTTTTCTTTTACAATTTCAAATTTTGTTGGCAGGAATGATTTTTTAAAGCAGAAGAAATATACAGCACATAAATACTATTCTTCCATTCATTTTTTGCTGACTTCAGGCACTTTACCAGGATGGAAAATTTGATGGTGCTATAAACTGGATTAAGAGGGCACAGGCAAAAAGCCCAAATAACACAGACATAAATAATTTACTGGGAAAAATTAATGAGTAAGTTACGACAGTGACCCTCCATAGCCATTGACTGGTTGCACGTTGCTTAAAATACATTGCTTTTATTTTTTTTCTATTTTTTAATGGTTTTAAAATATAAATAGTATTATAGAAACTGTTTTGATGCTTTAAATGCTTAAAAAACTAAAATGTATCATGGCTGTTCTCAATGTTTTAAGGTTATTATGTAGTTCTGAGTTAATCTGTATTTTGTGTACATAAGAATACATAATAATTATAATTGCAGTGACATGAACAGATTCAGGCAACTAGAAATTGACGTTTGCAAGAGGATGTTTTCACAGCCAGGGCCAAGTATGGCATTTTTGTGACTAGAACATTAAAAGTGAATTCCTATATAATAATATTTATCCTTCACACTTCTAATATCTTAGATTGAGTGCTATACTTTTTAGTATTGATACATTGGCATATGAAAGATCCAATGGTTTTTTATTTATCTAACACCTTTATAACTATTGTTATGATTGCTGTTGCTGCTTTATGAAATATGGCAGTAGCTGTTGAATATAAAAGATAAAATTTAAGGTTTTCATTATTTGCTAACAAATAAGTACATGTTTCTCTTTAACCTGTAATGCTTTAGAGGAAGATCCCAAGAAGGAAAGTGAATCTTCAAAAGGAAATTGTTCTGAAGAATTTAAGAGATCTTCAAGAGAGGGACTTCTGTAAGTATTTTCTATTTTAGCACTGTGCTGTGGAGACCCCAGAACCTTGATAGCTTCATATCTCTCAAGACTTCAGTCTTCACAGATTTATCAGTTTGAAGATATTTAATCAACAAAAATTCTTTGATGTTTATCATTTGTAAATATGGTGCAGAAAGTTTGGTATTATTGTAATTGTTAATTATTTCTGTATATAATAATAACAATAAATTTATTTGAAAAACTATGCAAGGACCTTAACAATGGAAGCACACCACAGGGTCAGAGGTTCCCTGTGATGCTTCCCTATATACTGCAGCATTTCAAGCAAGTTAAGAATAGAAACTCTTTCTTAAATTTTATACATTATTTGAAATTTCTGTCCATTGTTGAGTTAAATCATTTGTCTAAACATTATTTTTGTGTCTCATCTTTCTAGGGCATTTAAAAACAATCCAAATTTAGAAGAGATGCCATTTACAGTTGCCACTTTTAGCAAGGAAGAGATCGCCTGTGTTCTAGAAATAGCTGAGGAACTTGGGCTAGTCAGGGATGTTAATCAAAAGGTAGTAACATTCTTCACTTCAGTGAATATTAAAATGTATTTTGGTAACTTTGTTTAGTATAAGTAAAATAATACAATGGTAGTAATATCCTTCAGTGAATATTTAAATGTATTTTGGTAATTTTGTTTAGTATAAGTAAAATAATACAATGGCAGTAACATTCTTTAGTGAATATTAAAATGTAATTTGGTAATTTTGTTTAGTATAAGTAAAATAATACAATACTTTCATTTTTTTGTAATTCTTTGAACAGGTGTGCTTAAACAAAATAATTTGTTTTCTTTTTATAGGGTGGAATCCTGACAGTCAAATTTTTAAAGAAGAAAGGTGCTACTGATGATGTTGTACAGTAAATTTTAACATCAAATTATAAAATGGCAAAATAAAAAAACAGTTTAAGCATATATTGAAGTATGATGATAAACAAAAATAGATCATACCTTTGCTGTATGCTAGTGTTTCATGCATAAAGACCACATGAAAAATAAACTATGATAGATCAGAAGCAAAAATAAAACCAATACTTTGTACCAACTGTTAAATTAATTGCAACCAATATCACTAAAAAAAGAGAACAAAATAGACCTGATACATATGGAATATATTTCAGAATTTAAAGGTCAATAGAGTTAAGCAAAGTTATTTTCCTGTCTCTTATATCAAAATGATTTTGCTTTGAGTAACCTTGTTCATTTCGTACATTCAGAGCCCAGTATCTCGAAACCTTCGCTATGTTGCGCACGTGCGCAAGCGTCTCGATTCCATAACATGCCCATACTTGTCCCATATAGCCTCTATTTGATATAGCGATTCGCAATACGCGATGCTTTCGAGATACGGGGCCCAGGTCTCTTTTGTACCCAAGTTTCATTGTATAAATGTATATATATCTGAAAAAAAAAGAAGAGAATTCAGAATAAAGATAGTTTTGTACATTTATAAAATAAAATAAAATAAAAACAAAAAACATATCAAAAAAAAAAAAAAAAAAGAATTCAGAATAAAGATAGTTTTGTACGTTTATAAAATCGGATGTTTTTTTTTTTTTTTTCCTTTCTGTAAGCTGTAAGAAAATTGGGGAATGTGCAGTGCAGTTTACACAGGTTTTAGTTGATCCCTTTGATTTTGAATTTAATTTATAAGGGATCAGCTTAAATCTATTTTAACCTTGAAAAAAATTTTTTTTTCTTTATGTTAAATGTACATTCTGATTTTTTAAATATTTTATGCGAGGTTGGAATACATCTTTATGCAAAATAATGAACAATAAAAATAACAGTCCAGTGATTCTTTGGAGAAGTATTGTTCTGGACAAAAAAAATATTAAGCATGGCTTTCACTTAGTGGGTCTACACCAGTAGTAAACATCCAAATCCCAAGATCACGTGTGTCATTACGCAGAAATCGAGTTGCCCAGAGAGTGATCCGACATGGTGCTATATTTGGAAGGGGATTCCCCTACATCGTCTCAATGTCGTCAATTTCATCCAATGGGTGCACGCGAATACCGGAAATGTCGCATTCTGAGACTTTGCACTGAATTTTTTTTCGACAGCAGCCATTTTAGTTGCAGATAAATCAAGAAGAAAATGATTGGTTAAAGAGCTCACAAATACCACTGTATCATGAGTAGTTTACTTCCAGAAGTTTCTCACGTCGTTTTGGTGACAACAAGTCGTCGGGTGTCTTTGGACGACTTAATAGTGCACTTTCAACAAGAGAATATCGGCGGTGGCGACGTTGATGAGTCGAAAACGAAAGTACTTGACGAAACCAATTTCTCTCTTTACTTTGAGGATGATGCAGGTATTTATGTTTAGAAACATTTTTTGAATCTTTGTAATTTTCTTTGTGTTCACTTGTCGTTATTTAATATTTTAATCCGGTTTAGTTGAAAACAAGGGCACGTGATGCGTTTATGTTTATGGAAAGGGGGGGGGGGGGGGGGACTGGAAAAATCCAGGAAAGGTGGCTTCGTTTTATGTGTAATGATTACGCTAGTACCATGATCTACTAAATTTGGCAGGATTTAAGTGCTTAACGCATTAGTAGACTTGGAATACCAGCTACAGAAATATATAAAGTTGTAAATGGTCTTGCGCCACTTGCAGTATTGGAACTGTTTCAGAAAAGAGGATCACACTGTGATCTTACTCTTAGAGGAAATGATATTCTTAATATACTTGAGACAAATAGAAAAAATCAATATTATACTTAGGGCCAAAAATATGGAATAATATACCCGAGGAAATTAAACAATGTGTTAGTCTGAATGAAGTGAAAACAAACATGAAAAATGGGAATTAATTAAGGACCCAAGTGCAGGGGTAATCTTTGCAACATGTATGGGTAATGATGAATTTGCACTGAAATACTGATGTCTAAAAGATAACTTATATTACAAGTTGAAATCATGTATAACACTGTGTCAACTGTTATGCCTTTATTTACTGTGGTGATTTCAATCACTGGACAAGAAATAGTAGTAGTGGTAAACATTGTATCATTATCTAATTTATTCAGTGTGAATCACCTAGTGTTTGTACATTCATTTTTTTTAAACGAAATAAACTTTATTGTTTTGTATTGTATTGTTCACCTTGATTTTGTAGCTTTTTTATAATTGCTTTAAGAAATAAACGCCTGCCCCGTTCATAAAATGAATTTGAAATTTATTGGTTAAGTTACTGCGTGTCCTCCTTATTGCCTACTTTTGTTAAGTCTTTTTAATTTGTGTTTTCCTCTTTAAAGAGCTCCGTTCAAGACAAGGAAGACACTTCAGTATGATACACAATTTTCTATAGTAAGAATTTCTACAAGAGAACTGCAAAGGAGATTTTTGGGACCTTGTTTGTTAATATTATAATAAGTATATTTTCAGCCTTTTTCTTTAAAGAAACTAACCTCTAACTTGCCTGTAATAATGAAAACAACTTATTTCATAGTTGCAGCAAAAGTTCTCCAGAATACACACACAATCCATTCAGAAGGATCACCTGTTGAAGTTAATGTGTCCCCCTGTACAGTAGAGATTGCCAAGCAGCACAAGTTGCTTTCAAATGAAACAACTACTGGTAAAGTATCACCAGCCTCATCTAGCAGTGACAGCTTCATCATCCTCGATAAAGAAGGGAATGAGGTCGAAGGAGAGAGTAATGGTCCAAGTTCATTGAAAGCTTATCCAGAGGTATGAAGTATTATATATTGTCCTTTAAACTATAGACTTATCATTTGTTCAGTCTAGTTATAATAAGTGAAGTAATAACTTATGTATACAAAATGCCAGGTCCTTGTTTGAGTAAGAAGTGCCCTTAATTTCAGATTTGATCTCAGTTTTTATTTATGAGAGAAACATTTAATTTATACAGAATCCACAGTCCCAGCTCCTCGCAGAGAGAGGCATTGACAATGACAACCAGGACAGGGTAAAACAAGCAGACGAAAAAACCAAAAATCAATTTGTCTCTGTCGAACATTTGGCAGAAAGTATGTCTGGCCTAAATCTAGTTGGTACTTTAGAACATGAACAGACAAATAAACCAGATGAGAAGCAAGTCGGAATGAAGAAGGTCAAAAATAAAATGGATCAGTTTGAGAGGAAAAAAGGGAATGATGGCACACAAGTGCCTCCTGCAGAAATGTACGTATCTGGTGGTGGTATTGATGCAGAACCCAACATGGAGCAAGAAAGTGGGAAAACATATACCAGTGGTGGGCAAAACAAAGATAAAATACAACAGTCACATCTGTCTCAAGTCTTGCGTCCCCATTCGCTTCATGTAAGAATACCTGAGGGTGGTAGTCATGCAAGTGAACAACAACTCACGCTGAGTTCCATGCCATTTCGGTCACTAACACAGAGTGAAGAGTTCCGCTTAAAACCAGGGCATTCACCATCTCCAGTGAACACTGATCTGCCAGAAGTTCACCAGCTGGGAACTGGTGCCAAATATGCTGCTACAGAGGAAAGAATGGGAAAAAGTTATCTTCCAAATTTGTCATGCAGTTCTGCAGGGCATACTGATGACAAGAAAAGTGCCAGAGGGAACCCAGAGCAGACACAAAGCACAGCTTTTAGGGAATACAGAGAAAACAGTCAAGCCCAGACACAACCTGCCACAACACAAGACATTGAGGAAGAATTTGGAAGAAAAAGATCGACAGGGCATACAAATATTGGTCACCTGCATCCAAACACCAACCTTACTGGTAGCAACTACATTGTGACCAATGAGGATCCTGTCCAGAACTCTGGTCACACACATCACCACGAATACAGTCAGCCACCTCCCATTGCTCGTTCTGAACCCCATATTCAGCAGGATCCTGGTCACTCTGCAGGTGGTCATGCTGCTCAAATTCATCAGTATGGAGGGCCGCAAGAAAAGATGACCATTCCAGGAGATGTACGTGATCCACAATCAGGGCAATCTTCCCCATGGCTTCTTCACTCTCCTCCTAGTGGTGATCAAACCAAGCAGGTGCCCCATACGACACAAAGTATACAAATACCAAAGACAAGAGAGTCAGCAGATAGAGGGAGAGAAAGGGATTTACCCCCACAAGCTGAACAATTGATACCTCAAGATAAATTGATTCAGATGTTATCAAAGACCTTGCCGGCCACGGTACATTCTCAGCTTTGCCTTACAGGAGAACAACTGAGCCACAAAGACTTGGCAGCTATGTTGCTGAGCTTAGCTAATGAAAATGCAATGCTAAAAGCACAGCAGCTACCAGATTGTGATGAAGATACAAAAAAGTCTGTTGCTACAAGTAAGGAAATTAGTTTTATTCATTTATTAATTAATTGTTTGCTGCATTGCCATTTCTGTTACTGTTCTGATTTATTCTAACATTATTATTATAATGAAAAAATTAAAGTGTGAAGTTCCTCAAATTTAACTATTTTTTAAAATAATTTTTAATGCATTTTTAAAAAATGCATGTTACATTAACTAGTGAAATATATTGTAAAGAAGGTAAATCAAGTAAATATAAAGTATTATTTAAAGAATAAAACCTTTCATTTGGTAGATGAAGCCAAGGCAGTAGGAGCACCACAGATGGGTGCTGAAGAGGAAAATCTGCCACACCTCCAGCATGAGAAAGAAGGTTAGCATTGATTCTGCAAAAGAAGGAGATCAGCAACAGATTGGCACTGAAATAGTTTTTATAGCCATGTACATGTTTTAGAACTTGTTTTAAACATGGTGTCAAGCCAAAAATGTAATAATGATGGTACCTTAGTACACCTGCCTTTCCCATTGGCTTAGCAGCCATTTCTCACTAACAAAACTTTGAAAATTTAGTGGTGCAAAATTAACTGACTTTTGGCCTTATTTTGGGGACAGCTGTTCAGCCATCAGATAATTATTCACTTAGAAATATATTAAGGGTTACTTTCTGGAGTCTTGAAAGCTAACTGCAGGTGCGTACGGAAGCCGTCTTCCAGGGTCTTTCGGAGAAGGTCAGAATTTTTAAAGTGTACATTGACCATGTTTTTTTCTGTCAGAAGACAGTTTAAAATGGAGGATGGATCAACAAAAAGAATTTGGAAGACTGTCAGATAAGATTTCTGGATTTGCCCCTGAACTGATTTGAAAGTGTTCATTAGCAGCATGTAAGTGAAGAAGGGTATCTAGGATACAAGCTAGATAGCTTAGCAGCATTTTGTTGTGATATGTCTCATTTATATATTTATAGTCATAAGTAAAATCTCAGAATTAATCAATTCAGATATTTTGAGATTAAGAGACAATTGGCATATTTTCAGTGGTAGAGGAAAGAAGTACAAACGCCGAGTTAACAAATCCTGGCAGAAGTATTTTAGTTGAAGTCACTATGTCTGGACCTGCAGAGCAGTTTGAGGAAGAAGAGCTGAAATTCTTGTTTGAAAATGCCAAATGTACTGGAGGGGGAGACATTGACAAGTTTTATTTTTACCGTGATAAAAAGAAACTTATCATTAGATATGAGAAGAATAAAGGTATGTTTTAGTGAAGTAAAAACTGACAGCACTTATTTACAATGAATGAGAATTGATTGTTAATGCCAAGAATAATGAACTTCAAATTTATGAAAAATCAATGATAATTAAAGTACTTAAAAGACAAGTTATTATATTGAAATTTCTGTATGAACATTAACAGGTTTTTCAGAAACCCTTTGTGGTTTTCATCTAATTTTCACAACTGAAATCTGTCAGCAATCCAATAACCAGTTTAATTAATTTTAACATTTGAGTTAGTGTTTACTTATACTTTTAAGATAAAGCCTTTTCTAATCATATTCAAACTCCATATCATTTATTTATTTTATTTAAGATGATAAGAATGGTAAAATTGTTATCCAATATATAAATTTCAGATGCACAAGGTGTTTTGAAAAATGGATCTTTTGACTATGAAGGGGTAAGATTTACCCCCACATTGTACCAGTCTCCAAAACCAATGCAGCAGCATCAAAAACATGTCCAAGAGCATTCCCACAGTTCAACTGCTGCAGGCTTGGAGCATTTTGGAGCCCCCCCTTCGGAAGCAATAAGCACTCTGAAAGAAGAAGTGTCTCAATCCCAAACACAGATCCAACAAGATCCAGTGGTACATCCTCATCAGCTTTCAGAAGAAGAAGAACAAAAATCAGAAGAACATATTGGTACAATAGAAGTCAGAGGTTTCAAGGAAACTACGACTGATGAGGTTATAAAATATTTCTTCAAGAGCAAGAAGAGATCTGGGGGTGGTAAAATCAAAACTATCGAGATCAAGAGAAAAGAAAATAAAGCCCTCATTACCTTTGAGGAGGCAAAAGGTAACTTTTAGTTGTTTCACAGATTTTCATTTTATGATTTTCATTTTGATAAAATCTGGAGTCACTACAAAGAAAGAGGCATTAAGAGAAATGTGGCACATTTGCATAAATGAATATTTTGGGAATCTTGCCGTGTGATGTTGACCATATTACCTAGTTATTTTTTGCACACTGCACTAGAAAATTTGTAAATGATTGTATGTTGTTCCAGTTGTATCCCGAATAATACAAAGAGGCACCTTGACATTGGAAGACTCACCCCTTCAAATCTGTGAGTTACTTGTCCCCCAAAAGCCTGCCAAAGTGAAGACACCATTGGAACCCAACAAACTACTTTTGAGGGGCCTGTTGCCAACAACCACTTCAGACTGCTTGAGGTTATTTTTAGAGCACATCAGTGAGCAGGACACATTTGATATTGTGTATGGACCACAACCAGGTGTCATACTGGTAACTTTCCAGGAGAAGATAGGCAAGTGATCTAATCCTATTTTTTTTCGTCAAATTTGTATGGGCATTCTGTCATCTTGTGCCTTCATATCGGTATCATCAGCATGAATATTGCAGGGGCAGATGCAGATTTTCCAAAAAAAAAATCTCAATAATGATATTTGTGTGACACATCTTCTTGCTGCATAATTTGTGCATGTGTTTGTAATTTTGAATTACGCACTTCCTTCAATTCCCTCTCCTACTGGAAAAAAATATGTCAAAAACAATGTAATTTGATTAATGTTTAAGCATATCACGCATGATGCTACTGTGGGATTACCTGTCTTATAATTTAACATAGAGCTGTAGAAACTTTTTATTATAAAAAAGTCGAGAGTTAATTTTTTAAGTGATGCAATTTGAATTGCAATTTTAAGTGTTTTAATTTTGGGCATTTCAAGATGTATAATATCTGATTGGGAGACAGTAGTGTTTGAAAATTAATCCCATCTGATAATCTACCATAGAACTTTTTGTATTATACAATTTAAAACGTTTGTTTTCTCTTAGATGTATATATTGAGATTGCTTGTGAGTAATATTATTAAAGTCCGCTATGATAGCAGTTGTTTAAATCTAGACTTTACGTTTGTTTTCAGATTTTGAGGTTGTCCAAAGAAGGATCCAGAAAAAGAAAAGCAAACAAAATTCAGAATTTAGTAATGTCGATGCTGAACAGGTCTACTTTCCAAGTGCTGTACAGGTCCATGACCTACCTCCTAAAACCACAAAAGATGCCCTAGAAATCCACCTGGAAGCTCAATGTGACAGTGATGCCCATGCGAATGTTATTCAGCTAAATGCTGATAAGGGATATGCTGTGGTTGAGTTTTCTGATTACAGAGGTATTCAGATCTTTGATTTTCTTATACACATGGTCATTAACTCTGTTTTTAACTGAATGAATTATTATTAATATATTGTGTTTATATTAATTTAATTTGTGCAACATAGCTTTCACTTGCTTTTTTTACACCTAAGTTATGCGGGGGCAAATGTGTTTTTCAATTTTTTTAAATGTAAAACACCATTTTAAGATAAACTGATAAAAAATAACTAACAAAAAGTATATTCATGCTTGCATGACATTATTTTTGTAAAACTGAACAAAATATTAATATATGCATAATAATTAATGCAAAGCTTCAGTATTTGAATGGTATAATTATTATTATTATTATTATTATTATTCAGATATTGGGCCTTTATTGACAAAGGAGCACAGAGTAAACGGACAAGTGATCACTTTAAGTCTCTATTATCCCTTTTTTGGAGAGACCTCTCCAGCCTGGGACCCCAGCTCCCCTCATCTGCCAACCCCAGGGCCTGTTATAGTGAAAGTCAACCCAGCCTTCCTTAAGTATGTTCACAAACACCCTCAAGTTCATGGGAGGAAGTTTGCAGATGTTCTTGAGAAAGCACATGCCCAAGCCCAGTTCACTGATGATGGAGAACTCCGTCTCTCTTGCACCATCACAGATGGTGCCATGGATGCCTTTGCACTGATCCGAACATGGGAACAAGATGCTGTATTGAAAGTCCAGGATTTTTTTCAGCATTACTCACATGAGGTTTTTCAAATTCAACCAGATGCATGGAATAACGTTGTGGAAAGAATTGCAGAGAAGCACTTAGTGGAATCATGTGATATTATTGTGGATATGGACCCTGACACCATGAAAATTACCCTTACTGGTGAAAATGAAATGGTAATGCTGCTGTCAAATCAAGTGAAAGTCATTCATGATGCAGAAATGAAAGCAATAGAAAGGGAGAGGGAGAAAATAAAAGATGACATTTCTTTGGATGAATACAAGCTGAGACTATTGCTTGCTTTGAACTTTTTGAACAATATGGAGGAGCAGTTTCATGACCTATCCACCAAAATTGATCTTAAAAATGGCATTATATCCTTTGAAGGGGTTCAAGCAGATGTTAGGAATGCTAAGTTGCAAATGTATGAGAGAATTACAACATTAGTTGAAGGCAAGGTTTCTCTGTCTCAGTTGATGATTGACTTCTTGAAATTTCAAGAATGTCAAGATTATCTTGATCAGTGCCTTAAGTCAAGTGAAGTAGTTGCTGTGTGGACCTTTGGCGATAAAGAAATATCACTGTACGCACAGTCAAGAGACCAGTTAGAAACTGCAAATGCTATCATTTTGAGGGAGGTTCAAGAAAAGACCTCTGAGTTAAATGCAGAGTCTCAGTCATTGTTGAAGTCAAAAAAGTGGCAGAAGATGTGTGACAGCCTCAATAAAGACTATCCTGGATTGTTGAAGATTTCTTCAAGTGCAACACATTACACCATTGTGGCCCTGAAAAAAGACATGCAAAACATTCTTGGAAGAATTGACAGGTTTTTGGAAGAAAATACCATATTGACTGTATTTGAGCCAATGGAATATGGAAGAGTAAGCTACATGAAAAACTATATGATTGAAGGGCTGAGCAATATAACTGCGAGCCTAAAACCATCTGTCATTTCAGTTGAAGCAGACGACACCAAATCAAAGCCAGGCATTTTGGTTAAAGGCACAAAAGATGGACTGAAGGAAATTATGCCAACTATCAAGGAGTTATCCAGTTCAGTCCAGAAATGTTCACATCCTGTGGGAAAACCAGGCATGCCAAAGTTCTTTAGTGAAAAGAAAGGGCAGTCTCTGCTTGAGGGTGTCGCCTTGCGTACAAAAACCATCATTGAAGTTAACCAGCCCGAGGAGACAACACCTCGAGTCATTACAGGGAAACGTGAGAACCAGGAGGCAGTGGAAACCAGGGTTGTGAAGAGTCAAGTAGATCATAGCAGCGGAAAGAAATTCTTGGTGTGTAAAGGAGATATGAGCAAATACCCAGTTGATGTTGTGGTCAATGCAGCCAATGACCGTTTGGAGCATACAGGTGGTCTGGCAGGTGCTCTATTAAGAGCAGGTGAGAAGGTTACATTACATTATATATAAATTTTTTGAGATTTGGGTTTTGAAAAGGGCTATTTTTAGATAAACAAAGAAACATTTTTTGACGAAAAGAGATAAACTTGGAGGTTAACTGGTCCACAGATCCATAAAGATTTTGACTCCCCCCTCCCCTTCCCCACTGCCTCATCTCAGTTACTGACAGTAAGTGATATGATTTCGAACAGAATGTTACCAAGGTGATGTTGCTATGCCAACGGACACCTGACTAATTTTGTATCATTTGGTGTCAGTCATGGAAAGAAGGCTGACAGGGGTTAGGATGTCATTCCACACTCTGCAGTAATGACCCAATCAGATTGGACTGATTTTATGCCCTCATTATTAACCTGTTTGATTCATGTTCCAGGAGGCAAAGCAATCCAAGAAGAATCAAAAAAATTCCTTGAGAGACATGGATGGTCAAGGCTCATGGAAGGTCAGATAGCTTGGACTGGTCCAGGGAAACTACCTTGTAAACTCATTATCCATGGAGTTGGACCTATGTGGGAGGGAGACAAAGCAGGAAAAGAGAGACTGCTCAAGGAGGTAGTCTACAAGGCTTTCGAAAAGGCTAACCAAGATGGCTTCAAATCCATTGCCTTTCCAGCCATTAGTTCTGGCATTTTTGGTTATCCTGTGGACAAAAGTACCAGGACTATAGTTGAGGCTGCTGATATGAGTTGTAGTGAAAATCCAAGCTCCAGTCTCAAAGAAATTCACTTTGTTGATACATCTGATTCTACTGTTGATCTATTTAGTAAGGCTGTCCACAGTGTTTTGGGGATCAGTAGTCAGTTTGGGCAGCCCAAGACCAGATACAGTGGATCACCAACATTAAGGGAAGGTAAATAGGTTGAATAGTTTTGGTATATTCTGTATTTAATGATTAGTTTGTTAGTGTAATGCAGGCCCGTAGCCAGCAGTTCCAAAAGGGGGGTTCTTTTTCTGAAAAAGTGGACATTTTACAAAGAAACATTCATGTACCTTGATAAAATTTTACTCAGAGGGGACCTTTTCCTGGCAAAAAGGGGGTTCTCTTGAACACTCCCCCCTCCCCCTGGCTACAGGACTGATTATGTTTATTTCTCCCATGCAATGCAAAAATTGAATTCTCCACTACTTTCCCTATAAATTATATGCTCATTCTGAGAAGTAATAACCAGGTGGATTGCAGTGTAATTTCTCTTTAACAAGCCAAAACTATTCATTAAGTTGTCATGATCATAGCCAATCTTTATGTTACATATTTTTTTAACCATTTATATTGATTTTACAAGTCGATGAATTATTTAGATACCAGAGGGGATGACAATGCTCAGTGGCAAGACCCAGATGATATAGATACAGATGATGAGCTCCAGGCGGCAGTAGCAGGAGCAAGGGGTTCTCGCAGAACAACAAAGAATACAGATTTCCAGCCAGGTCCTTCACCAGACTCTGTGGAGACAGCTGAAGGCATTACTGTGACTCTTGTAAAAGGGCAGCTAGCACAACAGCAGGTACAATTAATTACTATACTGATTTACAGGGAAATAACTTTTTAAAATTTATTAGCACCATATTTTGATACATTGATATTGTATAACAATTAAAACCCACACAAACTGTACTGTTTCTGTGTATTTTATGCCTTTTTCATGACTGAGTTCAAGTATATGCTTTTCAGTTAATACATATTTTCCATTTGATGAACCATCTCTGGAAATTTTATGCAGCTAGTTAGAGACCAGAATTTATGAAAATAAACCTGAGTTTATGTGCTATTACTTTTTGTTAAAACAGCTTAATGGTATTTAGTCAGCATATTTTTAATTCAGTTATTTCACATAATTAGTACCACCAGCGTGTACTCTGGCAGTACTCATGGTTTTAGTCCCGACATGTCTCGTACGGCTCCGCCGGCTCCGTGAGCTCCGCCTGCTCCGTGGGCTCCGTTGCCTCCGCAGGGTGTCATGGGATACAAGTCACCGTTACCGCTTCTCCTCCTAGACCACAAGGAACTGTGTCCCCATCTCTTGGATTTAGGTCACATATAATTTCAACTTGAAGACCCTGGTATTTTTGTCTCAGTCGATGCTTTGGCCTGGGCGTGACGCTAGTTGAAACGCACCCTTGTCAAAATTTTTGAAAATTTAATGCTAAATATCCCCCAAACCGAAGGAATAACAGGAAAAATTACTACAGAAGTCTGACCGAAAGTCATATGTGGAGATTCCAAATATGCCCTAAGATTTGACTTTTGACCTTTATTTCAAGGTCAAACGAGCCAAAATTTCTTAAAATGGGAATTTTCTGCAAAAAAATATTTGTTTGTACCAATTTTTAGAAACTACTCAGACCTAAGCTCTCACATTATGGTGAGGGGTTACAACCAGGGACTCCTTTCATCTTTGAGAGTTTGGGGTCAATCGGTGCATTTTCATGGGATAAGCAGCCATTAGATACCGAAACTGAAAACTCTCTCTAATTCTGGAACCGTAAATGCCACAGACCTTTTGAATTTTGCAACTTGTAGGACTTGTCAAGCGCAATAATGGAGGTGGTGTCCACTTTTTTGTTTTCAATACGCTTAAGGCGCTGCGCTATATAAAACAAGGCAGCAAAGCTGTCAAATGTACAGACAAAAAACAGGAAATAACTATGCATAAAATAGGCTACTGTCAATTCTGATGCAAAAGTACATTATGTTAAACTGCAAATTCAACATCAAATTTTTATTATGCTCAAGCAGCACCCAAAATTGTGTTTTCTTCTATTCTGATGCCATATTACATAATGGTTAACAGCATAATGACCGTCAATTTTTAATATTAAAATATACGTATCATGGATTTTCAGAAAATGTGACTAGCATGGGTCTTCAAGCCCGTGGAACTTCAAAGTTACACCTTGAAAATGCCAATATGTGAAAAATTAAATTTTCACAAAAAAACTGTTTAACTGGCAGTAAGAATTACCAAACAGACTGCATTGCCCACTGAAGCTGTATTTTAGTCCCATGTTTCTTTCCTGTAAGTTTGAGAACAGTAAGTGACATGGTTTTTCTTAAATGGTCATCATGGGAGCAGTGCCCAAAATAGTTTTTTTTTTTTCAAATTTTGATGCAATATTACATAATGTTTAACAGCANATGAAATCTGAAATATGAGAGAGCGTCCTTAATATAGCATACAACGACGACTACTCATAGACTTTGAACAGAACAACAATTTCGGCTCTTCTGAAGAGTAATTTTAGATAAATTTTCTAATTAGTACTTCTAGAACGTGAATTTGTATATACTGTACATAAACAAAAAGAAAACAACGTTGTGCGAAACAAAAATGCATAATGCAATATTTCTCCTTTGTTTACATTTGATAATTCGTAGCGGCAGACATACAACGGTTTTGCATAAAAATGTTAGTTGATGGACAATAATTGAAATCTCGGCAACTGGAACCACGTGTTGAGCTACGATGTGCATTGTCCACATTCTGTGGATGGAACAAACAGTTTTAAACCTCATCACGTATGTAATCATAGCACCGGTGTAACGTGACAGAGAGCCCGCTTCCCATTCATTTGTACAGGCGAGCCTCGCCCTAGATTCTGACCCATTATACTTAAACGAAGGGCGGACTCTGTTACACGGACCCTCAGTTTCGTCACACCGGCATGTTCCTGAGATGTGTGCCAGTTAAGCAGAAGAAAGCAACAACGATCTTTAGCTGATATCAAAATAATATTTTAATCTTTATTTTGCTTTTCACGTTACATGTTATCACTGTAATAAAACTACATTTATCACCAATGTGAAAAAAAACTACAAATACATCAAGTTGTTTTGCATGCACAGTTCGATACTTAGATGCGCATTTCCACTTTTATAACGTACGAAAAGGTTATTCTGTCTGCTTGTTCACTATTATAATGCATTATCATTAGCATATGGATGAAAGGGGGAGTTTTGAAAGCCTCCTACCTCGCCGCCATAACAGTCGGGAGGTTCTGAAGACAACTTAATAGAGGGATTAAATACGTTCCTCATTATCCGCATTATTGTACCATAAATCGCAGAAAGGAGTCCGGTTAAGGTGTAGAAATTGTCAGTGTAAAATAAAATCCAAATATCAGTTTAAAGTGGGCAATGCGTAGTTGCCAGAGAAACAAGGCAGCAAAGCTGTCAAATGTACAGACAAAAAACAGGAAATAACTATGCACAAAATAGGCTACTGTCAATTCTGATGCAAAAGTACATTATGTTAAACTGCAAATTCAACATCAAATTTTAATGATTGAATCTGACAAACTGCAATGATATGAGTTTATTTCCATTTTTGAAACTTTATTACACAATACACGATAACAAGTTTACCATAATTTTTACATAATGAACTAATAATGTTGTAAAGATGCAGGAAATTCCAAACAAACACTTTTACGTATCTTATTAATTAAATAATGAAACTGTTAACATGCCTAAGAAATGAATCTGAGGAAATGTGAAAAAACGGCATTTCTTTAAAATAATGGCCCGATTAAGCTGATTTTTGAACTCAACCTGCGTTTTAGCAGGAATGACCACTCCTGTGAGTTTCATGACAATTGGCGTATCTGTATTTCTTATATTATACTTACTGTGTTGCATATATGCTGAAAAGTGAAGAAAAAAGCATAACTACTAAAACAGTGGCCCGATCATGCCGATTTTCGAACCTGACCTGCGTTATAATAAGATCGATTACTCCTGTGAGTTTCATGACAACAGACCTATCAGTTTTCCTTGAAATGTGTTTTCAGTGTTGCATATATGCTGAAAAGTTAAAAAAACAGCATAACTTCCCTTAAAATGGCCCGATCATGCTGATTTTCGAACTTGACCTGCGTTTTATGACTATTCATCAGCTCTGTAAATATACAGCCAAAAAGTAAAACTGCCTTCCACTTATAATGTTTACAATGAAAGTGCACGACGCCAGCGGTGGCGACAGTGACAGCGACGACGGCAGATACAGGTGATGGCAATATGTACAGACACATCTGTACATATTTACTGTACTGTTTGAGAACAGTAAGTGACATTGTTTTTCTTAAATGGTCATCATGGGAGCAGTGCCCGAAATAGGTTTTTTTTCAAATTTTGATGCAATATTACATATTACATGTTTAACAGCATAATGACCATCAATTTTAATAATAAAATATTAGTATCATGGATATTCAGAAAATGTGACTAGCAAAGGTCTTCAGGCCCATGGAACTTCAAAGTCACAACTTGAAAATGCCAAAATGTAAACAAGACAGCACTGTTCTGAAATGTTTTTTTTCCATTTTTAACAATTTTTATGTACAGACACAGATGTGTCTGTACATATTGCCATCACCTGCGTCTGTCGTCGCCGTCGTCGCTGTCGCCGTCGTCGCCGTGCACTTTCCTTGTAAACACGATAAGTGGAATACAGTTTTACTTTTTGGCTTTATAGTTATAGAGCTGATGAATATTCATAAAATGCAGGTCAAGTTCGAAAATCAGCATGATTGGGCCATTATTGTAGAAGTTATGCTGTTTTTTCACTNATCAATACAACATGCAGTGTTAAATGTCCAATTTCCTCCATTCTGAGATTCTAAACATAGTGAATGATTGCATCTGACTGCATCTGTGTCTGTACATAAAAAGTACTATGCAATATTCAGTGGTGAAAATAAAATGTGAATAACTCCAAAATTAGCAGAGATACGCCCATAGTTGCAATAGAACTTGAATAGGAAGTCATATACTGGCAATCTAACTGTGACCTTGAAATTGACCTTTGACCTACTTTTCATTATGAACTGCACTTTGCAAGTTTTCTGATCTTTATATTTCCAAAACTGGCAAAGATACAACCATAGTTACTATTGAACTTGAATAGGAAGTCATATACTGGCAATCTAACTGTGACCTTGAAATTGACCTTTGACCTACTTTTTCACCAAGAACTGAACTTTGCATATTTACTTGTTCCTCATATCATCAAAACTAGCAGAGATATGCCCAGTGTTGCCCCTGGGTTTTCTCTTTTGTCAGTATACTATGGATGCAACAATGATAACACATTTCAAGGAAAACCAATAGGTCTATTGTCTAGAAAATCACAGGAGTGATCAATGTTAGGAAAATACAGGTCAATTCGAAAATCTGCATGATTGGACCATATTTTCGCATTTTTTTTTTTTTTTTTTTTTTTTTTTTTATTTTTGAGAACTCTTTTTTTTTTTGTTTTTTAT
>NW_019775434.1:362461-407862 GCF_001039355.2 Lingula anatina
GAGAACAAAACATACATTCTACCAAGATATGCAGTTTCAAGTCGAAAATTAGTACTTAGTGGCATAGCCACGTGACCGGATAATAGCTGCCAGTCTGAGAGGCAAGGATTCATATAATTGTCTGATGCGTTCAGGGCTTATGCTGGCCCAAGCATGAAACACTGAATCTAACAGAGTTTGTCTGCTGGTAGGACGGGCATTTGTCCAAAAGTTTGACACATCATTCCACACATTTTCTATTATGTTTGCACCCGGACTCTGGACAGGCCACATCACCCTGCGAATGTCTTGTTGGTCAAACCAATCATCAACTGCTCTGGGTCTGTGACAAGGAGCATTGTCATCCTGGTGAACAAATGTATAATTCCTGTCACCAAACATGTTAGTAATAAATGGAAGCAAGCCTGACTCCAAAACATCGATATATTTCTGGTGATTCATGTTTCCATCAACCACTACCGATTAAATAATCAAACACAGTTAGCATTTTAATAACATGCTTGTGACATCAATTGCACCTCTATATTGGGGTTGGGTGTTTGCTCTGACCTCTGATGACAGACGGGTCCGATGCTGGCGAACTGCTGGTAAAGCATTTGAACCACATGCACTGAATTTTTGAACCCGGAGCAGCATATCCATCATGGTGTGGGGCTGCATCAGCATTAGGGTCTCACATGAAGAAGCTTGTATTAAAGTTTCACTCTCCTGGAACCATGAATAATTAAAAATAATTCATCGTTTAACCCCAAAAAGGAACATACGTTACTGTCACAAATACAAAACGTCCAACTGTGAAACGTTCTATTCACTTTGAAAATTTTAGCCATCACTGGTTTTGTTCATTGATTTATCTCCTACAAGTAGCCTATAACGTTGCTAAAAATTATAATAATCTTCTGTATAGAGCAGTTAATTGTTTTTGAGCGACTTCAGTTTGCTTGTCACAGAATGTTAAAAAATGGGGAAAATACACCCTACCAACAGTAAAATAAGCATTAAATAAAACATTTTCCCTTCATGATCCAAATATTATATCAGAAATGTCAAACTATCATGGAACCACAATATATTGTTCGGTCAGCAAAAGAAAACATTGTATCTCTTGCACACAAGTACTTGAACAAAATGAAACATTTTGACAATTTTTCTAGGGAACATACGTTACCTAGTATAAGTGATGACGCAAAGCCCTTTGAGATACAGTTTAAATATTTATAAAAACGTCCTTACGTCATGTCTAATTTACCATGACTGAACCACTAAAAAATATATCGGAACGCAGCATAAAAATGAAAATGAAATGGCAAGAACATACGTTACCGTACGGTTTTTGGAACATACGTTACCATATAGGGCTCTTTGCGTAATGTTAAAGACATGGTAAAATTAAAAAATTGAATTTCAGTTGAGACAGTCGTGGATTTTTGTTCTATACACATATATGTTTTGAAATATTGTATACAATTTTGAATTCATTCATTTTTATTTTTTGACACTTCAGCATGTGAAATGCACCTCTATATTGGGTTTGGGTGCAAAGCGACACTCATCAGAAAAAAATTTATATGACCAATTGTCATGGACTGTCCGGTTCCAGATTCTGTTGGCCTTAGTTCACTCTTCGTTGCCTGTTTTGTAACGATATAAGAGGTTTCAGTCTTGCAACCCTGCTGTACACTCTCTGAGCACGTAACCGACGACAGTTTTCACAGACAGATTCTTATGTGTGAAATTGTTCCACTGTGTTGTCAACTGACAAGCAATGTTGAACCTTGACAACCTGGACATCAAAATCAGTCGTCGGTCTTCACGGTCAGTAGTTTTTCTTGGATAACCCATCAGAGGCAATTTGTCTCTTGATCCAGTGTTTCTATACCGAGACCAGACCATCTGCACGGTTCTAACTGAACAATTCAACAGTATCGATATTCTGACATTGCTTATATTCCACCTCTTCAGGTTAATAACTTGACGTCTATTATCGTTAGATAGTATCCTGTATCTTGTCATATTGGAGAAAGACAGGAATGACATTTGCTGTACATGTACAAGACCAACAATACAATTCCATGGTGCAGCGGTTTTATACTCATTAGTCACATTATAAGTAGACCAGGCATTATAACTGCCCAAGATCTGCCTACTTTGATTACTCTGATTTAGGGGGTGACACTTCTATTGTCCAGTGTGTGTATATAGCCTACATATACTTAGCCATCAAACATGTCCTACTGCTAAACACATCCAGGCTATAAGGGTGTAGGCCCCTACCATGCTTGGGTGCAAAACATGCTTAGGAGCTAAATGCGTTGAAAAAATCAGACAAAGCAGGCACTTGGATGTTTTTACAGTGTACGTTATAATTGTGTACCTGTGTTTTGTACCAAAACACTATTTCATGCAAGAATGTTGTCTAACAACTGGATGGGGTTCATACAATGCTGTTATCTGCTGTTGAGTCAACTTTCAAATCCATTGTTTATCCAACGTATTATCAAAGTTATGGCTCAACGTTGTTTCAACGTTAAAAGAACATAATTTGCCCGCTGGGCAATGTGTTGAAACTAATTTTCATTTTCTTTTTTATTGTTTAATTGATTCAGGTATATTTCCAGGATAATGCAAAGTACACTACGTATAGATTTGTAGACCCCTCTCCGTGAATTTGTAGCCCTTTCCCTTCGCTAGCCTCCTAGCGCTCTCACTGTATTGGGGTTAACTTATTGTTTGACGGGTAGTGGCGTGTTCAATCTTGGGAGGGGTGTCAGCCGGACTTCATTTGCCAGTAACCCCCATGTTGCGGGGATAAGTGGCGTGATCGATCTGGTGAGGGGTGCTTGGCTGGATATTATTGGCCAGAAACCCCGATTTTAGTTAGTTACACTTAGAACGTTCTTCATTCACTCACACGATACCCAGAAAATACACGCCATTCAAGTTTTAGGAAGAAGCAATTTCGTCAACCGTAGGAGTTTAAGTTTGATTTTGTTGATAAGTTAAAGTGAGTTTATAGTGAGTTTTAAGTTTGTTTTATTATTTAGTTATTAAATTTAGTTGACAAATATAGCTTAAATTGCTACCGCGACGATCTTTGTTATGGTTCAGAATCCAGTAACGATGTCGATTTACTTAGGGTGATTTCGTGTTTTTTTTTTTGTTCACGGAAAGTGTCACTATATACGATTTACCTGGTGTATTTTATTGTATAAACCCTATGTAAAAAGCTAGAATTCGATCGTAGAACGGATATTTGGCTTAGCGCAAACTTGCCGTATTACTGTGTTAGCGTCGGGATACAAGTGATCTCGTTTAGAGTTTAAAATAGCGTATCAGCGAACTTATTGTTGGCTCCAGTTTTCAGGTCACTGCGAATCTGTAGCACTTTTTCAGTACTGCTTCGCACGTTTTAGTCGGTGACACCACTTCTTGTAAAAATTTACACTTGTTTAACTAATAGGTTACTGTAAATGCTCTTAAATTTAGTACAGATACGTTCTATTGTGAAATGGTAAATTTGCACTTAAGCTTTAGTACAAAGAACGTTCTTACCTTTATTACCGTAGCGTTGAGTTTTACAAAGCATTCTAAATATTGTCACAACTGTGTTACCGTAATTGGCCTTCATTTCTGGACGAAATCTTTTTGTAAAATTTACTTTGTTATTGCCTTTGTAATTATATTTTGTTTATTTTTTCTAATTTAAGACGTGTTGTGTTGTGTTGTGTTGTGTTGTATTGGTATGCTGTCTGATGACAAAAGTCAACGGTCAGAACAAGAAGTTATAACTTCTTGGTCTGTTATAACTCCTTGGAACAACCAAGATAAATTCCCATCAGAATCCACCCATGGCAAAGTGCCAAAATCCAAAGTGGCCACCAATGCATAGGAAATGGGTATTTTTTGGGCATTTCATGGAAACTGGATAATTTTGAAACTTGTGAAAAGTATCATTTCTTATGTTTAAAGGCACGGCCATTCAAATGTTTAGAAATCATCAGAAATCAAGGCCATGCCTAAATTTCAAGGTCAATCTAAAAAAAAAAAAAAATTAATAGCCTAAAATACAACATTATGACTTTTTTTATTCTTTCAAAAATGAACTTTTCATGATTTTTCTAGCTCCTATTGAGAACTGCATACAAGAGATCACCAATGCGGTTGAACTATAGATGAATTTATTGAGCGTCAAACTGGCAGGTCATCTGTAAATTATTTTGCCAATTAACATATATGTTCATTATGCTGTTAAAAATGCAAAAACCCAGTTAGGAAGTGGACTAGATAAGGATCTGGCCAGTGACATATATATGTCACAAGGTCAAACCTAAAAATGATGTGAAATACACAACACTCTATATTTTTACAAAAATATAAACTCTTGATAAAATGATGGAATATTCCAACAAAACACTTGATCTGTAATTTCAACAAGGTTTCAATAAGGTTTCAATAAGTATGACAAATGCAATGTTCAACCAGATCATTAGTGTATTTATTCACAGAGGTATTTTTTTCTTGTTGTAACTTCCAAGTTACAGTATTTTTGTTGAACCTTTTCCATTTGAGTTCCTTTTGGCTAGCAGTTGTTCATTAATCCCAAATTTCTAAAAAAAAAGCAATTGTGCAGATTGCCAATGTCACCCTGTCTCCAATGCAGAGTTGGGATGTTGTAAAAGCCCTTCATGTGTTCTTGAAGTCCTAAACTCTTTGTACTGTAGATGCATCTTTGATTACCATTGACCCTGTTCCTAAATAAGAGCCTATCTCAGTTTGTCCAATATATTTCCTGACTCTCTTTCATCCAGCCCAGTATAGAGTACCCCAACATTGCCCTTGGAATACAAATCAAGAGATTAAACTGGCCAGGTGGTCCATTTGCTCAACTTCTTCTCAATAAAAAGTGGTGTTGGCCTGGTACTATAAGATTGGGCGTTGACGTTTTGAAATGTAATGGTCATTATGAGTTGTAGTACAGGGGACCATCTGTGTCACAATTTCCTTCAGAACCTATGGAATGGTCTGACACAATAGCAGATAGTAATTCACAAAATGGGCTGATGATGATCCAACACCATGAGCAATTTTTTTACCACACTTTCTTCAGAAAACGTCACACAAACATAACATTGATGACAAAGTTAGTCATCAAAACAACGAACTTCAAGTAGGAATCTCAATTTATGAGAAATTCTGACATGCCACTAGTGGAGCAATTGACATAATTAAGTTGATGGAGCCATTCATTATTTGTTAGGTCAAAAGTGATCCCTTGTGTGTTGTGCTTACCCTAGGCCATCATTGAAGGGCCTTTCATTTACTTTTCCTCTAGGAAAGAAGGTTTTGACAGGATGTTGCCACTTAATAATAATAGTTGCTGACAATGCTCTGCCCTAACTATGAATCTGGTTATCTTAACAGGACAACCAGTGCAAATAACTGTATGGTCCTGCATGTCGCATGGCTTTTGCTGCTAGAACAACAAACTAAAAGCATGAGCCATTTTAAGGTGACCTTCTGTTTGTGTACATCACGCAGCATCCACAAGTACCGTTTCAAATGTGCTTTTGCAAGTCGGTGTGGGTGTGTTTCTGCTTGCAGGCACATTTTTGCAGTGTATAATATGTACATTTTTTATGTAGAGAAACAGCTGTATCTACATACATAGCCATCACCTTTGTCTCTAATTACGCAGCAGGGTATTCAGGGCACAGACTGTGATCACAAGATACCTCAAATAGATTTTTAGATTTTTAGAAAATAGATTCTTCATGTGAATGGTCCCTAAGTCTGTTGATGAATTCATTGTATTTAATTTGTGTCTTGTCTAAAGAATTCCCTTTGTTCAAGACAAGCAAGACACTTCAGTATAATATAGGAGTCTTTTTAGAAAGGACTGCAATGGAGATTTTGGGAACCTTTTTAATGAGTACTTTTTAAGCAGATTTCTTTAAAAGAAACTGACCTCTAACTTGCTTGTAATAATGAAAACAATTTATTTCATAGTTGCAGCAAAAGTTCTTCAGAATACACACACAATCCAGTCAGAAGGATCACCTGTTGAAGTAACTGTTTCTCCCTGTACAGTAGAAATTGCTGAGCAGCACAAGTTGCTGTCCATTGAAACAATATCACCATCTACATCAAGCAGTGATAGCTTCATTGTCCTTGATAAAGAAGAGGATGAGGTGGAGAGTGATACTTTAAGTTTTTTGAAAGCATATCCACAGGTATGAAGTATTAAATTGTCTTCTAAACTGTAGACCTATCATTCATGCTATTTCAAATATCCTGTAAGTGATGTAATTAATTATGTTTACAAAATGCCATGTTCTTTCTTGAAGTCAGAAGTGTCCTTAATGTCAGATTTTTAAATGTCTCAGTTTTTTTTATACATGAAAGAAATGTTTAATTTCTACAGAATCCACAGTCCCAGCTTCTCACAGAGAGAGACATTGAGAACCAGGACACAGTTAAAGGAACAGATGGCAAAACCAAAAACCAGTACATCTATTTTGACCATTTGGCAGAAGGTCTAACTGGGCTAAATCCAGCTGGAACTTTACAACATGGACACATAAATAAACCAGATGGAAAGCAAGCAGAGACAAATATGGTCAAAAATGAAATGGATCAGTTTGAAAGGAAGAGAGGGAATGATGGCACACAAATGTATGTACATGTATCAGGCTGTGGTACTGAGGCAGAATCCTACATGGACCAAGAAAGTGGAAAAACATACAGCTGTGGTGGGCATAACAAAGATAAAATACAACAGTCACATCTGTCTCAAGTCTTGCATCCCCATTTGCTTCTTGCAAGAAGAACTGATGGTGGTAGCCATGCACATGAACAACAACTCACGCTGAGTTCCATGCCATTTCGGTCACTAACACAGAGTGAAGAGTTTCGGTTAAAACCAGGTCATTCACCACCTCCTGCAGAAATGTACATATCAGGCTATGGTATTGATGCAGAATCCCATATGGAGCAAGAAAGTGGGAAAACATATATCAGTGGTGGGCATAACAAAGATAAAATACAACAGTCACATCTGTCTCAAGTCTTGCACCCCCATTCGCTTCTTGCAAGAAGAACTGAGGGTGGTAGTCATGCACATGAACAACAAGTCATGCTGAGTTTGATGCCATTCCGGTCACTAACACAAAGTGAAGAGTTTCGGTTAAAACCAGGTCATTCACCACCTCCTGCAGAAATGTGCATATCAGGCTATGGTATTGATGCAGAATCCCATATGGAGCAAGAAAGTGGGAAAACATATATCAGTGGTGGGCATAACAAAGATAAAATACAACAGTCACATCTGTCTCAAGTCTTGCATCCCCATTCGCTTCTTGCAAGAAGAACTGAGGGTGGTAGTCATGCACATGAACAACAAGTCATGCTGAGTTTGATGCCATTCCGGTCACTAACACAAAGTGAAGAGTTTCGTTTAAAACCAGGTCATTCACCATCTCCAGTGAACACTGACCTGCCAGAAGTTCACCAGCTGGGAACTGGTGCCAAATATGCTGCTGCAGAGGAAAGAATGGGAAAAAGTTCTCTTCCAAATTTGTCATGCAGTTCTGCAGGGCATACTGATGACAAGAAAAGTGACAGAGGGAATCCAGAGCAACCACAAAGCACAGCTTTTAGGGAATACGGAGAAAACAGTCAAGCCCAGACACAACCAGCCACAACACAAGACATTGAGGAAGAATTTGGAAGAAAAAGATCGACAGGGCATACAAATATTGGTCACCTGCATCCAAACACCAACCTTACTGATAGCAACTACATTTTGACCAATGAGGATCCTGTCCAGAGCTCTGGTCACACACATCACCACGAATACAGTCAGCCACCTCCCATTGCCCGTTCTGAACCCCATATTCAGCAGGATCCTGGTCACTCTGCAGGTGGTCATGCTGGTCAAATTCATCAGTATGGAGGGCCGCAAGAAAAGATGACCATTCCAGGAGATGTACGTGATCCACAGTCAGGGCAATCTTCCCCATGGCTTCTTCACTCTCCTCCTAGTGGTGATCAAACCAAGCAGGTGCCCCATATGACACAAAGTATACATATACCAAAGATGAGAGAGTCAGCAGATAGAGGGAGACAAAGTGATTTACCCCCACAAGCTGAACAAGGTAAATTGATTCAGATGTTATCAAAGACCATGCCCTCCATGGCACAGCTTGGTTCTCAGCTTGGCCTTACAGAAGAACAAATGAACCAAGAAGGCATGGCAGCTATGTTGCTGCACCTAGCTAATGAAAATGCAAAGCTTAAAGCACAGCAACTACCAGATTGTGATGAAGATACAAAGAAGTCTGTTGCAGAAGAGGAATATCTGCCCCATCGCCAGCATGAGAAAGGTTAGCATTGATTTTGCAAAAGAAGGAGGTCAGCAACAGATTGGCACTGAAATAGTTTTTATAGCCATGTACAGGTTTTAGAAATTGTTTTTAAAATGGAGTCGAACCAAAGATGTTACAATGTATAATGACAGTGCCTTAGTACATGTGCCTTTCCCATTGGTTAACAGCCATTTCTTACTAACAAAACCTTAAAAATTTTGTGGTGCAAAATTAACTGAGTTTTGGCCTTTTTTGGGGACAACTGTTCAGTCATCAGACAATTATTCACTTAGAAATATATAAAGGGTTACTTTCTGGAGTCTTGAAGGCTAACTGCAGGTGCGTACGGAAGCCATCTTCCAGGGTCTTTCGGAAAAGGGTCAGAATTTTTCAAGTGTACATTGACAGGCATGTTTTTTTTCTGTCGGAAGACAGATTAAAATGGAAGATGGATCAACAAAAATAATTTGGAAGACTGTCAGATAATATTTCTGGATTTGCCCCTGAACTGATTTGAAAGTGTTCATTAGCAGCATGTAGGATACAAGCTAGATAGTTTAGCAGCATTTTGTTGTGATACGTCTCATTTATATTATATTTATAGTTGTAAGTAAAATCTCAGAATAAATCAATTCAGATATTTTGAGATTAAAAAACAATTGGCATATTTTCAGTGGTAGAGGAAAGAAGTACAAACGCCGAGTTAGCAGATCCTGGCAGAAGTATTTTAGTTGAAGTCACTATGTCTGGACCTGCAGAATGTTTTGAGGAAGAAGAGCTGAAATTCTTGTTTGAAAATGCCAAACGTACTGGAGGGGGAGATATTGACAAGTTTTATTTTTACCGTGATAAAAAGAAACTTATCATTAGATATGAGAAGAATAAAGGTATGTTTTAGTGAAGTAAAAACTGACAGCACTTATTTACAATGAATGAGGATTGATCGTTAATGCCAAGAATAATAAACTTCAAATTTATGAAAAATCAATGACAATTAAAGTACTTGAAAGACTAGAGTTATTATATTGAAATTTTTGTATGAAGATTAACATGTTTTTCAGAAACCCTTTATGGATTTCATCTAATTTTCACCTAGACATATTCACTACTGAAATCTGTCAGCAATCCAATAACCAGTTTAATTCATTTTAACATGTGAGTTAGTGTTTACTTATACTTTTAAGTATCCATATCATTTTTTTTATTTTATTTAAGATGATAAGAATGGTAAAATTGTTATCCAATTATATAAATTTCAGATGCACAAGGTGTTTTGAAAAATGGATCTTTTGACTATAAAGGGGTAAAATTTACCCCCATATTGTTCCAGTCCCCAAAACCAATGCAGCAGCATCAAAAGCATGTCCAAGAGCATTCCCACAGTGCAACTGCTGCAGGCTTGGAGCATTCTGGAGGCCCCCCTTCAGANAATATTCGGAGGCGGTTTCGCCTCTCTGATCCTCTAGTTAAAAGCTGGTGGTGATTATGCTGTTAAACATTATGTAACATTGCATCAAAACTGACAAAAACCCTATTTACTGCACTACCAATGCAAGCAGTATGAAAGGAGAACTATGTTACTCAAGCTTTCAAGAATGGTTTTTAGGATGATTAAAATACAGCTTTAGATGTAAAAGCAGCCAGATTAAATTCTTTTTCTTGAAGCCATGCAGTTTTTTTCTTGTAAAGTGTTCACAAAACTATTAAAAGCTACCATCTGCACTAGATGACAAATTTGTCAGTATACATGCTGCTGCACTCAATTATTCTGTTAAGAAAGAGGCATGTTTTGGTAAAGAGTCAAATTTGACATGCGCATAGGGTAGTTAATGCAAATTGATACTGAAATACTTAACATAATTTGAATTCAAGGGAATAAAAAATCTGTCAAATTCTCTGTTTTCATCATAATGCAAATTTCAGTTATAGAATACATGAGGTAAAGATTTCTGCTAAAATAATGATCAATACCCATTGTCAAGTTTCATTTTTCATGTTTAAAAGATTATTCTTTTCATATATATGTGCTGCATTAAAATTAATTAATTTGTGTTTGACCTTACAGGAATTTGTGTTTGATCTTACAGGAAATGGTCCAAATGTTCCATTTGAAATTCAAAATTTAGGACCACAATTCCTTAAGTTGTATCACAAAGCTCTGAAGGAAGGTAAAAGTAAAGTCTGTCGTATAAGACTCATGGTGCTGGGACACTATGGAGCAGGAAAAACGAGACTTCGAAAAGCACTACTGAAACAGTGTTATTATCCAAAAAATGACCGTGAAACCAATGGCGTCGAAGTTGATCCTAATGTATCAACCGTGTCCATAAACAGGTGTTTGTCTTGGGATGCTAATGGTATGTAAGGTGACATGTTTTATTTTATCCTCTCTCCAAGCAAACACACTCACAGGGTAACACACACACACGCACACGCACACACGAACCAAAAATAGGGCTGCAATTGTAGGAATGTGAACAATTGTGTATCAATTATTAGCAATTTCTTAAAATAGGTGCATGAAATATAAACATATACAAGCTATATTATATATGTTACATACATATTTCAGATGAAGAAGATGACTTTAAGCATTCACTTATAGCTGAAGCCATTATAGAAAGTAAGTTTTTTTGTGAAAAGACTTAAAATTATAAAAGGAATTTTACAGGTGTGCTTTTAAGATTGTTCACAGTACACATCAATAAGTGTATACATTATCAAGTAATGAATTAGCTTCTAGTAGAAGATTTAATGTGGATAGCAGATATTTTAAAAAATTGACATTACATTTCATTTTAGTCATCTATAATAGTCATATATAAAAATTTATATAATTTATATAATCTATAATATATAATGGATATTTTCATTTTCACCAAATTGAATGTAATGTGTATTAAAATTGTTTACAGGCCTTCAGGATGATACTTGCAGTGAAAAAGATGACATTCCTGTATTGAGTGATGAGTATATTTTACATGACCAGGCACCTGAATTGGAGTCTAATATTTCAAGACTACCTCAAGAGTCAGAAACCTGTGTGATGGCACACTCTGCAGAGATGGAGTCAGGTGAAAATCCAGATAAAAATTTGTCAAAACAGGCATCAAGTCTTGAATCTGATCTTGAATTTGACATTGATCAGATTGACATTTCAGAAGATACTAAGGAGATCCATGAAGCAGTAAAGAGATTATTTGCAAGCCAAGGTAGTGTGGAAAGAGATGAGTGCAAAGTTCAGCTTTCAATTTGGGACTTTGGGGGCCAACATGTGTATTACACTACTCACCAAACTTTCCTGTCCCAAAAAGCAATATATTTAATGGTATTGGATGCCAGCAATGAACTTGATGAAGTGATATCTACCTACAAACAGTCCTCTGAGGGACCAGTGCTTGACAAAACAGTGCCACAGACTGTAAAGGGTAAAGATTGATGTTTGTCTATTAATGGATTTTTATGATGTTGGAAAAATCCTTTGTGTCAGTGTTTAAATTCAAGAATTAAATATATGATTAAAAGTTATTTATTTGAAATTTCTTACATGATAACATACATATAATCATGGCCCTAATCATTAATGACGTAAATTGATTTGAAATTTAATGAATTTTTATTTTAAGGTCTTCAGATATGAAGTTCCATAATTTCTGTATTGTGTACCAGTTCTGTTAATTCTGGACAATTCTGTCTTCCTCAGAACACAGCGACTACTGGTTGGATTCTGTCCACAGCTTTACCACTGGTCAAACTGTGGACGAAAGTGAATGTCCACCTGTGATTATTGTTGGTACCCATAAAGATGAGCTTACAGAAGCTGAGGTAATGGTGTAAATATAATGAAAATTTTTAATGTTCATCATATTAGAACCTTATATAAATGCAGTTTGTTGTGTGTAGATGTATACATTTTGGTGCTATCTAGTCTTGTATTTATATTTGTGTGTGTGTGTTTTCTTTTTCTTTTCTTTTTTTCCCTGTCTTAGGCATACTTCAGAATTAAGTAAATAGTAAATCATTGACTTGTCTGCAAATGTTGACAAATGCTTAGACTATGGTAGTAATATTGTCTTGTGGACACTGTGTCATTGACGTGGGTACTCTGTTTTATGTAGAACCCTGGGGTTGCCAAATATGAAACTGGACATGATCAAATTGTTATTTATATTCATATTTATACCCAAGTAAAACATTAGTTTTGATTGTACAATTCTTTTTTTCTGCAGGAAGAACCAACTGCAGTGTGCTTTTTTATGAAAATATTTTGAGCTAAATTTTGTTATCTTATACTTATTTCCAGGTTGAAACATTTTGCAAAAATGTACGGCAACATTTGAAAGGGAAGCACAGCCACAACCATCATGTTTATAACAAGAAATACTTCGTGGTCAACGCTACTGATGAAAATGATCCTGAACTGAATGCCCTCAAAGAGTGTATAATGGACATTGCCAGAGAACAGCCTTATTGGGGAGAAGACCATCCTTGCAAGTGGCTAGAATTAGAGTCTCAACTGCGCAAACAAAGCAAGAAAAAGGTTATGAAGCTGGATGATGTCTTACAGTTAGCAGGGAAAGAACCCATATCCATGACAGACCTGACAGAAGTCAAAGCATGTCTAGTGTTTCTTCATGCTTTGGGAGAGGTGATCTATTTTGATGAAAAAGGACTTGAGGACGTTGTAATTTTAGATCCACAGTGGCTTGTGAATGCTTTTCGCTCCATCATAACTTTACCTAGGTATGAGGATCGCTCTCACAATACACATGAATTCTGGGATAAGCTCCATGAAGAAGCCATCTTGGATGAGAAATTGGTCAATGCAGTTTGGAGAAACATGGTCCGTTGTGACCCTGCTCTTTATGAAAACAAGATGGCAATTTTGCATGTCATGGAGAAGTTTGATATTATCAGTAAACATCCCAAGTGCAGCAAGTCTGGTTCTGCCCAGTATTTTGTCCCCTGTCAAGCCAAGAAGGTCCAAGAGGAAACACCAATTTGCAGCCAAGATAGGGATGTTCTTCAAACTTCTTTATGTTATGAGTCCCAACAGAAATTTTTCCCAAACTGTCTATTTCATAGGCTAGTAGCTGCTTGTCTACACAGATATGAACTATACAATGGTTGTCTACATGCCAACTGTGTGCGACTGCAATTGGATCCTGCTGCCATGCTTGTGCTCACCTTGTGGAAAAGACCATACAGCATCCGTCTTGAGATGGAGGATTCAAACAAGCCCCACTCCTCTAAAGATTTGTATGTTGCAGCACGGAAATTCATTGAAGAACAACTGAAGAAGGTGGCCAGATTATATTGTCCCAATCTTTGCACCAGTTGTCTTATCTATGATCCAGGTTGTAAGAACTGGGCAAAGTTAAGTCCAAGTATGGTGGACTCCATGTGGAAGTGTCCTTGCATAAGATGCTCTGCCTGCAATCGTGTATTTTCTGTGGAACATTATCACATATGGTTTGAAGAACCAAAGGAGGAGGTTTGTATACAAAACTGATCATATAAAATCAATGTATAAAATAAACTGTTTTTTAAAGAATTTTTAGAAATAAAAACCAACAGTACAATCTGTAAACTGTTTAAGTGATTTAAGTCTCTAGTTTTAGAGTCAATATTGCTTTGGAGGGAGAAACTAAAGGGTGTATTTTCTTAATTTAAAGAAAATAAATGTTATAGTTAAATATATTTTTCAGGCATATTTTTGCTGGAGGTTCTAGTGTAAATTTATATTTCTTTTCCTCATTTCATGTGTACTTTTGACCAATTTTTTTTCAAATTGCTTTTACAGAAAATAGCAGGCTCTTCTAAACCAACTAAACGGCTGCACTTTGGCCAGGATTCTCAAATTATGGGAAATGCTCCTAAATGTGCTTGCTGCAGCAGTCAAAAGTCCCTGCCACTCTCCTCCGGGTCCAGCAATTCAGAAACCACTGCCAACTCTTCAAAAAAGCCCATAAAAACTGGTAGAAAAAGGTCTGAAGGAAATACCTTGAAAAGAAGGGGAAAAGAACCAAACCCCAATCCTGTTCATAAAATAGGAAGGTTTTCTTCTAGCGAGACAACAGGAAAGGACAGAAATACAGTTAAAGATGCTAAAAGAAAACGAGTTTTAAGTGCCGAAGATGCAGAAGAAGAACATTGTGTCCCATGCAAGAAGAGACAGGCTACATCAACTGGTACCAGCAGGTACAAAAGCAAGAGGGTCTCCTCTGGAATAAGTGGGCGTTTGAAGAGAGTTGTATCTATGAAACAAGATAAGACAAAGAAGGAGTCAACACCAAGAGGGGGTAGTTCTGGCAGGCGAAGAACTGCTACAGTGACACAGGAGGGTGGCCCCGAGATTATTCCACCTGTGAAGTATGCTTGTAAAACTACATCAACAGCAAGCCAAGGAGGTACATCTATACAGAGGGAAGTCTATAATGAGAGATATACTGTTGAAACCCCAGTCCATACTCAGGTACCAGTTCAAGGGCATTTTCCTCAAGTTCATGGTCAGTCACCTTTGCTAGTTCAAAGGTCAATTTTCCCGCAAGGTCAAGGGCATTCCTCTCTTCAAGGTCAGTCATACCCACAAATGTTCCAAAGTCCAAGTCGACATGAATTCAGAGAGCATAGATATCAACCACCAGAAGAATTGAAGAACTATAAATTTATCAGTAAAAAACTTTCAGATGAATTAAATGCCGCATTCCAGCAAGATGAAGTGTGGGACGCAGTTTTGGGATATACCCATTATCCAGAACCAACCATCCCCAGTGCTGAGGATTTGTTTAGACCAGATGGGCCATCCAGATTTGACATTGTCTTCTGCAAGGTGAACTGCTCTCTGAAACATCTGTTGAAGCTGGTGAACTTCTTGAGTCAAGAGTGGCACGTTTCTTTGGCTGTTGTCATGGAGACAAAGGTTGGTATTGCCTAATTTGCTGTATTGGTTAATTCCAGTTTTTATGTGCAGACACAGTGTACTTTATCAGTGATAACGCAATAAGTGAAACCCCTTAGCCTCTTGTCTTTGAACAGGACTGATGAATATTAAAAATCAGATCAAGTTTGAAATTCGGCTTTATCTGACAATTTTTGAAAAGGGAATGCCTTTTTTTCCTTTTTTTAGCATATATTGTACTATGACATTGTGCAATTATACAGTTAACACATTTAACAATTGTTTGACCAATTGTTCTTCAAATAAGACTGATGAATATATTGTAAATTGCAGCTTGATTTTGAAAACCAGTCTAATTCTAATCTATTTAAATATTCTACCTTTTTTTTCATTTTTCATAAATTGGCAATTAATTATTTCATTGTGTGAATTTGGGCCTATGAGTTACATTTTTGTCATGTTTACATTTACAGTAGACAGCACATAAATTGGTGTTGATCATGTTGTTAATGTTATATGAACATTAAGAAAAACCGTAGGACCTGTTTAACTAAGCTGACGTTAGTTATTCAAACTAAAGACAGAAGTATCTCACTGACAAGAAGACTTAGTGATTTTCGAGTGGTGTTTCATGAAGCTATCATTGTTAAATTGATTGGTTGTAAGTGGCAGTAGTATTAGGTGCGCATGATTTTCCATTTCCATGTAAAAGAAGCATCATGGTGTTTGCTGAAAGTGATTTTAATCTGTTTTTCAGGTATGTAATAATAGGGAAGCCGAGTTTGGATGTCTACGTAGGAACAAAACATTTGTCAAAGAAAATATCTGCAACCCAGTTCGTTTGTTGGATTATTTGTATGAGAAGGATGTAATAGGTGAAAACCAGATGGAAGAAATTAAAAAGGCTGATGAAATATCACCTCAAGAAGCATGTGATGCTTTGATCGAGGCACTATTGTCCTGTGACTGTACTAAGGATCCAATGTGGCACTTCAAAGTGGCATTGAAAACCACAGGTCAAGGTCACATTGCAGACAAACTTGTACCTAAGCGCGATTCTAAGGAGAATAAAAAATCAGTGGATGCAACATAATCAATCAGCTTTAATGCAAGATTATTTATGTATTTAAACATTATGTATTTATACAAATATATAATATATGCACTTTTTTTTAAAGCAAAGTACAATCCAAATTGTATGTGTGATATTTAAATAAAGCCAATGTGCCAGTTGTTTCCATCCATAAAATTTGTATAGTTTGGTAAATCATGCATTTTTTTTAAATGTTTATATTTTTGACTGCTGTCATTTGAAGTTATTTTTAGTGGTAACATTGATCACCAAAAGATGATTTTGGTATAATTTTGCATTTTTAGAAAAAAAGGTTAAAATTTTAATAATGATATAAACTTTATTTTTTCATGCAAGTTATTTGAGATTCCAATTAAACCAATGCATTTTAGAATTAATTGTGCCATTAGGTGTGCTTTTTGCAATTTTGCTGATGGATTAATATATTAATATATAAATGTTCTTTTTTAAACCGTACTTTATTTCTATTTTTAACCTATTCCAGGATTTATTTCATTAAATGAGCTTTTGTTTATTTGCTGATGGATTATATAATGTGGCTGTACCTTATATGCATATATTTAACCCATTTCAGAATTAATATCATTGGATGCACTTAATTCACTGATGGATTGTTTGTACTATGAACTGTGCATTTGTATGTATATAACTATGTATTTATGTATAATTGGGTAGATACAGCAGGTGTATCATCCAGTTACAGTTTGAACGCGATATGTAAATTTATAGAAAAACAATTGGCATACCAGAATTATATAGAATGACTCCATTAAATTTCGGGACATTGCGTCCGCCTATGTCATCAGGTGACTGGAGATTCTACACGCAAGGACCCTTAATTTCTTTGTGCAGTCGCAGTGACCGCTATCGGAGCAAACAAGCGACTCCTGGATAAAGAACATATTGTAAACTGCAACTGCTAAATAGCTAGAGAAACTAAAACTTACCGCATTCATGTAACAGTCAGCAATTGTACTGTTGATCCTTGCTTGAAGTTGTGCAGAATCTGTCACTGTACGCTTCAACAGATCGAGTGAACTGCTGGAAAGTTCTCATAGAGGTAAAATGAAATTTTTTGAACTGAAGATTTCAGTTGCAGATTTGAGATAACTTGTAGCTTAATTGTATCATGCTCGTGAACAGAATGAATCAAGCAAAATGAGGCCAGGCAGTGATGCCCCATGGTATAAGTAGCAACATGTGCCTCTAAGGAGATTACCCCTCTAGGGCACAATTGAGCATGAGCAGAATGCACATGTGCTTAAATAAGCTCTCTGGAGATTGTTGTCGCCATAAAATGTCGTTTGACTACGCCAAACTTTCCTTTATGTATAATTGGGTAGATACAGCAGGTGTATCATCCAGTTACAGTTTGAACGCGATATGTAAATTTATAGAAAAACAATTGGCATACCAGAATTATATAGAATGACTCTGCTCTGAGAAATGTGCATGTAAAAGGCATCTTTTTTATTTCAAAACTTAGACTGCATTTCCACAGATTTTAGATCAATCTATCCCTGTGGAAAGCCAGCTTAAATGTCTGTCCCGCCTACTAAAAGCTGTAAGGGGGTAATTAACTTTCGTGCACACTCAGCTGACAGCAATGCATTTAGCGTGAACTCCCAGGGAGTTAGGTAGATCCAGATGGATCAATCTTAATCTGTGGGAATCCAGTCTTAAATATTAACCTTTAACTGTTAGTATAATAATTATAGGAAATAGTAACAAACTTTCTTCATTTATACATGTAGCTACATTTATTCCACATAGAAAATTACATAAGATATTTTAAAAACAATTATTGGTTTCACTGTGAAGGGAAAATTAGTTCAAGGCATGATCTAGTAAAAAATTGGTCTCGGGTAATCTGATTACTTCCATTCAACTACATGCCATTGGTTAGTTATTCAATACCATTCAATACAGCAGCAGCATTGTACAGACTTGTTACACATAAACTAAGAGACCATTCCCAGAAACTGTCATACTAACTTAAGATCGATATGTCTCCAAAGGGATTCTCACTGCTAATTGCTATCAACTTAAGCGGCTTAAATGTCCATCATGCCTACTAAAGCTGGTAGGGGGTATTTAACTGAGCATACACTAAAGTTAATTAAGTTAATTACCCCCTAGTTGATTCAGTAGGCTTGACAGCTGCTTAAATTGATAACAATTTAGTGTGAATTCCCATGGAGTTAGAACGATCCAGTTGGATTGTTCTAGGCATGGGAACCCAGTTTAAAATCTGAATTAGGGAGCATCCCATGAGTGCAAACCTCTGCCAACAAAAAGGCAATGAAAAACTTTTTAAAATATCATCAAAACAACTCTTTTAGGTATCTTGTCCTATTACAAATAAAGCAATGACTGTTAAAACAGCTTTTTCTTTAGTGGATGTAATGAAATTAAATCTAGCTCAATCTTGGAATCCACACCCTTTGCATTTCCTATTTATCTGAAAGTCTGGACAATTTAATTTGAATTGTATACATGCCATTTAAGTGTTAATTGCTTTTCATTACCAAAACAATGGGATATTTAGTTTTCTTTGCCCAGGTCCATCAATTTTTGGCATTGGTCGATCATGGCCCTTTAATCTGCGGTTGGGGGAACAGTTGCTGTGAAAAAAATGAAACAATAAATTCTATATTGAATACAACTGAATACAATTTGGCCTTAGTTATTGCTTTTTGTAGAAACTGAACTCCTTCCATTTTGAATATTAATTTTTTTATTGGGGGGGGGGGGCTGTCTTCAGATGAATTAATCAATGGTTGTATTGTACTGTATCAGGACATGATCATGGTATAAAAATAACAAAATGCATAATTCTATTGGAAAAAGTAAAAGTGCTGAACAGGCCTACTGAACTTATGTGGCATCTCACTCAACCAATCTTTCCTATTGAAGGTCAACATGATGAGTCGGGCTGGGAGGTCAACATAACATACTTGGCACCACAGCAAAGCAGCCTCAGACCTTATAAACAGATTAGGCATTTACAAACACTACCCACAGATCTTTTAGCACTAACACCCATATTAACCACATAAACCACAAATTAACCAGCACTACCAGAGCAAATGAACTTTATTGCTAGGTATCACTTTGTTGGTGGTAAATAATTGTATGGTGTGCTGGTTAATTTGTTTTGTGGTTAATATGGGCATTAGTGCTAAAAAATCTGTAGGTAGCGTTAGTAAACACCTAATCCATTTATAAGGCCTGAAACTGTCATCTGTCTCCAGAAGGTTATATTAGTCTCAAAAAGTGTATTATATATTTATGATAAATTAGCTATATACACATAGTTGTTTAAAAAAACAAGTGCAGCTGCAATTATGTACATATAAAGTCATTCATTAAAGCAATAAGTTACTAAGTTAAAGAAAAGAACAAACTACAATTACTTTAAAATATTATATGAACAATAATTAAATGCAATATCCTATACACATGGTTTTCATGTGAATTCCATTTTAATGATAAAAGTGCCCTATAGGAAGTACAGGCATACAATGAAACGGAGATACTTATACAGTAGAAAAAATCATTTTCCTGGAAATTTGCAACTCTTCCCATGACCACCATGTCCAAATTTGTTGACATAATTACCACCTATAATTTTGTTTTTGATTCCAACTTTTAAAGAGACTGGTATATTCCCATGACCTGTAGCAAAAATTTTAGATCTCGAAAACCAGTTGTCAACAGTTATGGATTTAAAATACCTTGGTGAAGGGAAAGTTAATGAAATTTTTATTTTATTTCTGTAATAGTGATTATTACTTTTGATAATTATATGCCTTAAATGTAATGTTTTCTTAGCCGATTTATGAAGTGGCACTTTCAACAAAATATATCACCTAACATAATGCACTTTTTAAATTAAAAAATTTCTCTACAACCAAACCTTAAACCCTTTTTACAGTAAACTTTGTGCCATCTCCGAATCACTAAAACCACATCCAAAACAATCTGAACTACAAACAAAATACAAAAAAAAAAAAAAATCTTCACCATTTGAATAATTTCAAAAAGTACTGAATGGCCATCCCTATCATTCAAAAACTTTCACGCCTATGTTTTAATCTGTCAACTTCATTTATTTATATGTTAAGCTTTATTTAATGCAGAGATTATCTTCACTCATAATTAATATTTAAAACTTGCAGACATAATAAAATGAAATTAAATATTAAAAGTTAGAGAAAAATACTTGTTAAAAATGTTCAAAGGAAACCTGCCTTGTTACAATTTACTGTACATATTTCTACATATCCACTGTCAATTATATCTAGAATATTTTAAAAATTCAATTCACTTATTTAGCAAAACACTTCACTTCAAACTGTCCAGTTAAATAAACTGTTCCTAAAATATGGTCCTACAGATTGACAAAACCTACAAAATTAATAAAATTTATGATAAATTTGGTTATTTTTATTACAGTGCTTAAGAGAGCACAGAGTGCTAGGAGTAGAGGCATGAATTTTTCACAAATGAATGAAAAATTACAACTGGTGAAACATCCATATTGAAAAAATCACAAAAAAAAGCATTTTGAGAGATTAAAAAAATCTTGAAATTAGGTCTGTAACAATCATATAGTAATGAAATACTATGACACATCATTACATAAAATTGCAAGCAAGGCCCAACATTTTTTAAAATTAGAATTTATACTTTAAACATGGAGGGGATTTTATACATCACCACTATTCTTGTTCGGTAAAAAATATTCTTTGCCTGTGGTTATAGGAAATTGTTCGTACCTGAATAAAGCACATTTTGGGACTGATTAAGCATGTGAATTTAAAATCATGATGTTTCAATTTTTAACCCCATCAGCTGCACAAGAGCCATGACTAAAAGAGCTGGCTTCGAACTTTACCCCAACAAAGAAAAATAATCATAATTATTGATCTGTAAAGCAAGATTAGAGACAGTGTTAGAGAAAATGGAAAATGTGAATTTAACATGGGGTATCCTGGAAAAAGTATAAAAATCTAATTCTCCTTTTAACTGCCTAGTACATGGAATAATCTGTTGATTAATACTCAAAACCTATATGATGTAAAAGGATTTAGTCAAAACTGTTAACAATGCATCAAAACAAAAAGACTGGTAAATTTCAAAAGAAAGAAAACTTACGTGTTTAATTTTTTTTAAATCAATGTAGTTTCATGCAACATATATTTAGAGAGAAAAAATTAATGATATACATTTAACATTTAAAGTCAAAGTAGGAATATTTCACAGCACTAGAGGATATGAACATATAAATATTTTTCAACGTATAGTTCCATGCTTCTCCAATGTGGCTGGCCAGAAGATTTTGGTTTGTCATTCAAAAAAAAAAAAACATTTTTTTTCCGAGACAGCTCAGACACAAAACATGTCTCTGACATGATTCAACTGGTCACTTTTTGTGGAATAACCTTAGCCAAACTCCTCTGAATTTACATCAGTTTTATAACAATTTCATCCATCACTGTAATACTTACAGCATATAACAAACTTCACAACTTGTACACAGTTCAAAGACAAACATCTCAAAATAATCAAATGCCATTCAAACAAAACTAGTAGGTTACATTTATGTACCATCTTAACTCCTATCAAAAGATGGTTTACAAGGTTTTCTTCATGTTTGATAACAATGGCACACTTAAAATATCATTGAGCAAAGTCAAGTCACATATATCTATTCGGAAGTTAAACTGTGAAGGAAGAAGTATTGAAAATAGTTCAAATATAATCCAGGGTCTATACCCATGGTTTAAGCTTTGAACTTTGGCGGCAAACCAATGAGTCTGACTCTGTCACCTTAATAGCATCTCCCTGGAGTGAACTTCACAAAACAAAACACAGATGAAAGTTGGCCTTTTAAGACTCATAAAACTAAAAATGCCAGCCATTTTGACCATTGTATATCAGAGTAATTCTTTCTATCATAAAAGAGAAAAAGATAATTGTAGTTGTATTTTAAAGTATGAAATGGTGTATGTTTTGGACTATTAGTTTTTTCATCTTACCTATCATAATAACTTGATTATTCTAGTGGACTACTACTTAAGTTTAAGACCAGCTTTCAAACTTAACTCATTTTAAGTAATGCTTGCAAGTAGTTTATATTTATGCTGTTTAAACACAAACTATTAGCTCCATTCAGTCATAAAGGCGCATTTGCCATGGTATCAACTAAAACCGGATTCTGTAACAGATTTTCTTTCTTCGAGGCCATTTTTTTATGAGCTGAGCAGTCCAATGTTATCTTACCAGACACTAGTATAAATTAGTCCCACTGCGCCCCTTCTCTTTTGTGCAGTAAGAAGCAAGTCCTCATGTCCCCTTTGCCTTTAACAAATACAGTGCCCCTATGTTCGAACTCAAATTTGTCCTCTAGCATATTAGCAGTGCCCTCTGGAAGCTGTATTCTGCCAGGCATACCTGTGGAGTACATTCGGCTTGCGATGTTCACCGTGTCCCCCCATATATCATACAGAAGTTTAGATGTCCCAATGACACCAGATGTCACTTCACCGCAGTAGAACCCTATCGACAAGACAAACCCAAACTCCAGCATCCCTTCATTGAATTGCTGTACCACATGCTGCATTTCTATAGTGTAGTCTAGCAATGTGTACAAATGTGCATTGGGGTGCCGATTCTGCAACCGCGTCTGCTCATTGAGTCCTGATGCCACCATCAAGGTGTGCCCTATGGTCTTGATTTTTTCGACATCCTTAAAGCGTGAGTCTCCCAATAGTTCTTCAAAATTTCCGACAAGTTCATTCAACACTCGTAGGCATTCTCTACCTCCTTCGTAGGATTCGTCGTAAAATTCATGGAAGTTAACAATGCTGGCAAATATAACACCAACATTTTTGTGATTCTTAGAGTACTTCGATGTCTTCTTCAGTTGCTCAGAGATGTGCTCGGGAATGATGTTGTGCAGCAGCCAATCAGCATGCTTCTTTTCAATCTCCATGCGCGATCTGTCTGCTGATGCTTCCTCATCTCCATGGAAACCAAGACGGTAACTGACTTCAAACTCGCGGTTCAAAAACCACACCAAAAGCAGCAGTAGGGCCATATCCAGAATAATCTCAAAGCGAAGCTTATGTTTTCCTGAGAACAAGACATTACTGTCCAACTTGATTTGTGCTGTATAATTCTGCCAGATGGTCTCGTTATTGGTGAGATTAAAGGAACTTGAGGTCACATTGTACACGTTATGGTACTGGGATTCCGAGCACACACCAATCCCAAGGAGCAGAAGCAAGACAATTCCCACCAGACTGGCTAAAATCGACTTCATCCAAGAACTAAGCATTGTGAAATTACAGTAATGAAGGAGTGCCACCAGTAGCAGGTAGCAGTAGAATATAGCGTGTTTTTGTTGGTCCTCTTCCTGAGCACACGAGAAATTGGCATAGACCGCAGCCGCAGGAAGTGAGGTCAAAACAGCACCTAGAACGTGGCGCATGTACCAGAGGGAAATACAGCGACGGATGCGTTCTAGACAACCTCGAGCAGGAGCCTCAATGAGCACGTCCTTGATGTATGGAATCAGCATCACAACCTCGAACACCATGGCAACAACAAAGTAGGTCACCCATGGCATGGTAATTCCAAACACTATGAAACAACAGATAGAAATAGCCACCAGGAAGATAAAAGAGATCACCATGTCGATAAAAGCATTAAAACGCGGGGAGGCGAATGTTTTCACTTTCAGTTGCTGATTGTCGTCGTCTAAGTAATGTTCCCTGTAACGCTTCTCCAAGCCTGCTGTTTTGAAAGTTAGTGTACACTGGTTAATAGGAGGCTTGTAGAAATAATCGCTGTTATTTTCCGTGTCTTCTTGGATGTAGTGAATAAGCTGCTTGTCTGTCTGTTGTCGAAGCTGACGTGTTTTGGTGAGAGTCTCGTTGATGGGGACCATGGTAGAGTCTACCTCCATACCCTCTGTTAATGAAACAATTATCAAGATATTAAAACTGTGGCTGTACATCTTCAAAGCCACTGAAGGATAAGTTTAAGTCCTTTAAGACACATTTAAAATAGTAGTTTATACAACACATCTTACAAATATGTTAAAGTCTTTAAATGAAAATATCGCTAATGTCAGTTGTGTGTAATAATATAAAATCGTGCTATTCAGTTTTTAATAAATTTCATAAACAGGCTAGAAAAAGTAAAAATTAATGTCAACATATTTGAAACAAATCTTTTAGTACATTCAAATACCGAACATAAGGTCACATCATTTAAACAGTCTCATAAAGTTTTACATGAAAGAGAGTTGTTGTATATACAGAATTGCATATGAGGTAAGAAAATGTCAGTCTGCAAATAAACTGTGCTATGTACTATAAGTCTAGACAAGTCACCATCTCAGATGTGACTGAGTGAGGTGTGACATAATACCAGGGGCAGATCAAGAAATATTTTCTGACTTTCTTCAAAATTATATCTTCATTGATCCATCCTCCATTTTTAAAAATCTGACCGTCTTCCGGAAGACCCAGAAGACAAATTAAATCAAACCCTGATAATATCAAGGTAGAGCGTACAAACCTTTCTCCTCCTCTGCGATCTCCTCCAGGGACATCTCACTAATGGCAAAGAACCCGCTCTGCCTGCGCCCCAGAAGGAATGCTGGTGTGACTCCATTGGGCTAAAAAGGGAAATGAATTTACATTTTTTAGCGAAGACTTTAAGTGCATGCTATATTGGGAAATGAATATTACATAAGATAAGAGTTTATTTAGCCAATTATAAAAATCGGAAATCATTTTCCATTGGAAAATATATGGCAAATGAAAAAAAAAATATGAATATGTATCTGTTAAAAATAAAATTAGATAATTTTTTAACAGAATACAACCACATGGTCACGTAGCTTCTGCTGATATTGTCTTTCTTCAAACAAGTCTTAGTTTATCCATAAATCAATAAAGAGCCAACTATGACCAATATTTGATAAACATGCATGCAACTGCTCACATGTCAATACTTATACTTAAATGACGTTACCCGTGTTATGGCATGTCAGACTCCTGTAAATTAAAAAATACACTAATTCACATTGTTTGACCTGTAATGGTACACCTGTGTTGTCTATGAAATAGTCTGTCTCCAATATTCATCAACAAAGCTCACAACAATTTATCCATACTTACTGCTTGTGTGTCATTGTGAGAGTCTAAAATCTGTGTGCGGAGGCTGGGTCGACGTGGTTCAGAAAGATTCTGAAAGAAGAAAAAATTCAATATGTCACCTAGCTCCAAACCACCCTTACACAGTGTACTAGGTGTGACAACATCGCAATCCTATGGCCTAAGTTACTCAAATTGTGCTAGGTGTGACAACATCACAATCCTATGGCCTAAGTAACTCAAATTGTGCTAGGTGTGACAACATCACAATCCTATGGCCCAAGTAACCCAAATTGTGCTAGGTGTGACAACATCACAATCTTATTGCCTAAGTAACACAAACCGCATTAGGTGTGACAAAACTGCCTCATCAACTCACAGGACTATTCAACCCATCCACCACAATACTGTCAGCATCATGCTTGTCTTCAGAGATGGAGCTTCTACTCCCTGAGTGTTCACTGCTTGTGTTCAGGTTCGGAGTGGCTGGCTTGCTCTTGGGGCCAACTATGAAGTATGTTTTTATATCTGGAAATAACCATTCACAGTTGGGGTTACATTACATAAAGAATAAATATTCTAAAGACACGAGTGTTAGACTTTTATTTGGCAAAAAAAACAATTTCCTTGAAATTTCAATACTTTCTCTCACACCACTGCACAGCATATCCATTAGTTTTGACAAAATTTGTGCTGATTTTAAATTCTCTACATTTTAAAATCTTTCAGTCATTCTCAAATTGAAGACAGATACTGGTGAATTTCACTTGTAAAGCTAAAAATGAACATTTTCAATTTCCATTTAGAACACTTCCACGTCTTAATAGTTAACACTGTAACAATCAACCATTATACAACACAAGATCTGAATCATTACTATCATAAACTAACATATGGATCAGAAAAGAAACATAAATGAATAACATGAAAAATATAAGATCTAATAAATGTAAACCATATCATTGGTTATCACTGGGTGTGACTTACATTTGTCTGATTCCTCCATCTGCACCTGGAACTTGGATGTTTCACTGTCATATTTCTCCACTAAAAGTTTGGTTTTCCGTGTGTCTGTAAGAAAACAGAAACCAATGATTACAGATACGGTTTGTGTGATTAAAATATGGCAAAGAAAATATGCGTTTCATACATTTTTCAATGATCTTAGATAATTTTGAAGTGATTTTGATTAAATGATCACCACACTTCCTGTCAAAATATTCAAACCACCAAGTCTTTGTCAAAAAATATGGAAGATGGCTGTTCATTTGACTGTTGTTTCTGGTAACAACGGTATATTATAACAGTGCTTTGACACCTCTGTCAAAATGAAAACAATCCCAGAAAGGAGCTGCTTATGATTCAACACTTTTACAACCATTTCTTCCAAAATGTGGTAACACTAGAGAAAAGCAGAGGTTAACTTGGCCACAGCAGTAAATACACTAAACCCTGGGAAAACACTATAATTCTACAAATTCTTATTCTTAATCTTAAAACACAATCAATGTTATTATTACCACATTTTCCTGCCAAAGTACTAAATAATGCACTTCCCACAAACCCAATATACATGATAGCATGCTGTATATTGGGTTAGGGGGTAGCAGTGCATTATTTGCCATACATATGAAAGGACATTGTACATGTTTTTCACCCAAAACCCCTAATTTTGAATGGAATATGCTGATTTTGCCTCATTGATATCACCCTGTGTGTGTGTGTGTGTGTGTGTATGTGTGTGTGCATATAACACTTAAAAAACTTTGCTACAGCAATGAAAATATATATCTCGCTAATGCTTATCCAGGTTATGATCAGAGAGAGTACCACTGTCCCATTAGTTTAGAAACACGCATTGGCTAAAAATAAGGTTATAGATTCAACAAATACACGACTTTCATTAAATTCACTGTATTATTGAGTACATAACACTGCCAGTCATTGTTTTCCAATTCTCTCCTTCATTCAAATTGGGGGTGCTTTTTTCCGAGATTTCTAGAGAACGTGGCAGGAATGAAGATTTCATCAGTGCAAAAACGAATGAATCAAATGACTGCACACAGCAGGCATACAAAGGATGCTATAAAAAACCAAATCAATAAGAATTATGAGAGACATTTCCTTGATAAAAGCACCAAAACAGGAAGTTGTTGTAGACGGAATCTGCAATGTCTTTTACGGTTACCGTAATGACTCAAATTTTTAAACACTAACCCTTTTCCCCAATTTTGTACTTTTTAAGGCCTAATTATCTTTAGATATTCACAAGAATGGACATTCTGACATAAAGTCAACTTACTATTTTAAGATGTTTTTTAATCTTGGGAATGATTTGATCAAATTATCTGAATAATTACCACACACACACACCTCAATAAAAATATGCTCTGCTGCACTGATATAAAGGCTGCACCTACACATCCTTTCAATGTCATTGGACTAAAAATTCCTATTTTACTTGGAATTAGGCTACAGATTGCCTTGATAAAAACTGCTACATTCAATTTCCCCGAGTTAATAAACTGGGACAATTAAATACGTCAATATGAGGCGATTTAACGAGGAACCTGTCCCATTTCGATCTCCATGGTAAAAAGATGAGATTATTTCACATATAAAATCAAACTTCATTGAAAAATTCTGATCTCATAAATTAATGCAAGAAGGAAATCATCAAAAGTGGACGAGCTTCCATCAATAAAAAAAAAAAACAGACACAACAGAAAAAAACAGACTAATGTTTAGATATTCCACTGAAAGAGCAATCAGCTTATAATAATAGCTGCTTTGTGTTTCTTTCTTTGTATTCCCAAGATAGCTTTGTTTCCTGCTCGTCTTGCGTGCAGACGGATCCCATTTTCAGATAACTTAGTAATGAGTCTTAAATGGAAAATTAATGTGAACACCAGGTCTCTTTACAATCTAATCAACACTCAAGGGAATCCCTCCAGAAGACCTTCTGCTAATCAAAAGTATGCTGAATTGACTCTTAGAATGCCGTCGCCATGGAAAAAAAGGAAAAAAAACATTCAGAAAAAAACAATGTTAATCATGTGATGAAACATTTGATGACTTTTCCATTGGCAAGATTTATGCCCTTCGACAAAATCATATTTTCTCTCCCTCCGATGTTCATTTTGTTGTCCCTGGAGATTTCTGTTCTTTTTCTTCATTTTTTATCTCAATTTTCTTTTTTGTCCTTTCCTCCATTGACTTTTGCTTCATAAGCAATCAAATCTGTTGTTGAGCCATGGATAAAATTTTCATTTGTTGTCAAGGCAAACTAAGTTCAGAGTGTAATCAAAGAAAAACACAACTCATTTTGATAACACCAACAATGAAATGTATTTTCTATGACTGTATCCCCAGCAATAATGTTTTCACGATTGATTAAAAGGATAGTTCAATCTGACAGCACAAATAGAAAATCCAGGGAAGAATTTAATCAGCTATATTATATACTCAGTTACAATAAGTTTATTCAAAACAAACTTAAAAAGACCCTAACATACTAGACGGAATACAACTTTGTTATCAGAAATGAAGGTGGGCCTTTCAAAAAAATCCAGAAAATACAAGCACCAAAAGGCACACAGCTCTATAATGGAGATCTGGGGGGCAGAAATACAATACACGAATATCTGGATTCCTTTCATCTCCTTTTGTAGCTGTTGTTTTAAAGAAACTATAACAGAAAATGGAAATTATTTCATTAATTTTATGTATTTATCACAAATTAAGCAAAAAATTCAATCTTGTGTGGCTTAAACAAATGCTACGATCAGCAAGTAATCTATCTGTGCTTCCTAGTTTTAATAATCAGTCTGTCGTCAGATATCTTAACTTTTCATCTGAATTTCACAAAATATTGCACCAATAAACAGGTTACCATTAAGTAAGAAACATTTTCCTTTTTCACATTTCATTTTTTTTTTTTTTTAATCTGAAAACTTTCCTTTGCAACAGCGAACAAGCACTTTTTACTTAGAAAAAATATGAGGGCAGCATAAATCTCAGGTTTTTAGGATTTTTTTTCTGCATAACACTTGCATCTGCATGCTTTCTTCTCATCTATAATATATGACAGGAAATCTTTTGGCCAGTATTTGCATTACAAACATTCTATGCCTGGTTTCCCATTCTGGCAAGGATATATGGTAATTATTTAACATTTTCAACGCCTTTTTTGTGATTATTTTTCTTTTTTAATTTCTATTATTTTCAGACACTCAAAACAATGTCATATCAAGTCAACAAACTTTTCAAAACGTATGAATCAGTATTTATAAGTAATACTAACAAAACATCTTTGGCGGGAAAATAATAAATTCATGCTATTTGAATCTGATGAGTAATTACCATATATGTAACAGACATACCAGATAATGTTTCCTAGAGCTGTATTTGTAGCTTTACCTATAAAGGTACAAATTAAATTTTTTTTCTATTTTTTTCTTTTTTTACTTCACATTTTTTTTTTATTCATAGTGCTTATAAATAGATAAGGAAACAAAGGCTGCCTTCACAACATAAGATCCGCGGACTAACTAGAATCGGTTTTAATTAAGCTACAACTGCTAGGCCCCTGCAGGGGCGGTGCCTGTAGAAGGCAGGAAGATCGTCAGAGGGCATTGCTTTCAAGTGGGGTCAGCCATATCTAATCCACGGACTTTTTAGACTTAAGAATGCATTCAGAACAGCAGACTAATAGATCTGAGGATCAAATATGATGACCAACTAAAAAGCTTAATTTCGCTTAATTTCAGATTAGACACTGAATACATTTCCCACGGGAAATAAGTGACGAGCATTCAAGTGGGTCGGCCATATTTGACCTGCGGATCTGTTAGATCACTGATCTGAATGCGCTCTAAGTTTGTTGGGAACAATTTCCAATATATTTCCAGATATTTGATGCAGATCGAAGGGGTGAAATTTATCAGTTATCTGTTGAATACATGACAAAGAACTATCCTCATTATTTTTTCTAAGGCCAGTTTTGATTCATGTCATGACGTTTTGAAAATGCTCAAAAGCTGTAAATCTAGTGGCTATATATCTAGACAAACTACTACAAAACAGTACAGTAAGCTAAAGAAAAGATACGTAATTATTGTGGAATCATCACCAAAAAACCTGTTTTGACCCAAATGTAAGCAGAAAAAAACATACAACTTTGGCCATGCCCAATAATTACCATACAGCTTGGTAACCAAAAGGGAATATTTTCACCAGTATTGGAGATGTTTCACCATAAAATGCGCTTCAGAGAGATTTTATTTCTTTTCAGTGTAAACTTGATGTGGCCCAGATGGGAAAGTTCTTTTATAATTCTATTTCAAACAGACTAACAACATTCACTTCCTACATTTTATAGTTTCGTCCGCCACAGACAGAGAGCATCAAATCCCAAACCAACAACACAGCTATAAACGGATCTACCATTTGACTTACATACAGATAAAATAACATTTATAAGCTTCAAATAGTTTCATACAGCGAATATGATGTCAGGATAAAAATGATAACTTGGTTCCAATTCACATGTCCAAAATTTAGAATTCTATATAATTCAAGGGTTTTGCAGATAGCTGCAACCCCTAACAAACTATAGTGGAAAACTTATAGGCTGCGATTCCAATTTTAAATGCTACATACACAGTTGAAAAGTTTTAATTACATTCCACATAATAATAATAATCTATGACCTTTCTTACCTAATTATAATAACATCCCATGATGCAACAGAATTGTGATGGATGACAGACATGAGCCTAGGTTTAAAAAAAGAAAAAAAAACTCTGAACATTTATCATGGTACCCAACACCTAACCAGCCGGGGTCTGGGGGCTGCCCATCAGAACTGAATTTAAAAATGCAGAATTCCACGTTTTTGCAGAAAAAGCAGCTTAGGTATTGTCTGACCTAGTAAATTTTTAATATCACTCCCTAGTGATTGTTTTACTAAAGTCATTGAATACTTTGCCAAAAACACTTTTGAAAATTTAAAAGGGGTATGAGGGAGAAGGCTGTATTCAAACCATCCAAATTACAATGTGCAACATCAACATTCAAATAAAGAGGGCACTGAGAACGGCAAGTACTTTGGTACATGATAAAACAATCAATTTCAAACTGATTGCAATCAAGGTTACGCCCATACTCCACTGCACCTGCCTCTTGGCCATGGATATTTTGGTTACAATTATAATAGGGAGCTGAGATATATTTCACATTATTTTCCTCAATTTACTTCCCCAGTGGTAGTAAATAATAAATGGGGGGGGGGGGGGTGTAAACATTCATGTAGCTTGAAAAGTCATGCACACAAATTTGCTTGGGGACAGATGCATCACAATGGGACCGGATCATGCACGCCCAGAATAGGAAGCTGAGTGAATGTAGCCAAGTTTGCTAGCTATAGACACAGACAGTTGTCTGATAGCATCTCAAATCTGTACAAGTCCAAAAGAAGCTTGGTTCAATGAATATTTGCACAGCTAACAACATAACCCTTTTATCTTAAATGTCAATGATTCTGGACATGGAAACCTATTATATTTTTTTCTCCAATCCCGCTGCACGTCTGCCTACAGAGATTGGCACAGGACACAGGTTTTAAGTAGACTTACAAGTATTAAAACATAAGACTCGTGTTAAGGAGACCACTGAGCTGAATGGCAGGCCAGTCAGCTAAGGTGAAGTAGTATACTTGGGTTGTTTTAGGTAACAATGTGAATTCATTATAAACATTATTATTAATTTGTTCAAATAAATTCTACTGTATGCATCAGTGAATTTAAACAAATGCCAAATGGCATACAAACTATTATGCTATGCTAGCTATATGAGGCAGGGAAGGAGAGATTGACAATTCAGGAATAGATTCTAACTGATAAAATTATTATCAGGGCATCATGTAATCCTAAACTCAAGTGCAAAATGCAAACACACACACACACACACACACACACACACACACACACACACACACAGGCACGCACACACCACAAACACATGTACAGGCACCCATACACACACACACACCACACACATAGGCACGTGTACACACACACACACACACAACTCAATTACTGATAATCTAATGTCTTGCAAAAGACAGCAATTTTTTTCTTTCTTGCTTAATTAGGTGTCAAGGCACCTAAGCCCTCTCATAAATGAGATTCATCCTTATACTCGCAGTCCTTTTTAATTACTAAGAAAGAGTACATTGGGCTGATTGGATATGTCACGCCATCATCTCATGAATGCAAATGGAAGGTTTCTGATTATAATATTCCTAGAAAATGTACCCTTTCCCCTCTTTCTTTTAAACCTCCTTCTTCTCCTCTCTCTTTCTCTCTCTCTCTCTCTCTCTCTCCCCCTCTCTCTTGCACAGTGACACACATTCATTCCATCACACAAAAGAAAACCAAGATTTTGACAACATTTATGGACTGCACTACCATAATAACAACATGAGAGCATTTTTTTTACATTCAAAACAAACGAAAATTATTCTGCTAGAGCAAAATTAATAAGTTGTATCTACTGTCCTGTGCTTTGAGTTATCTTAACTGGACACTTGTGGAAATTCCAGTCAGCAAAACAAAACTCTTGACTTTTCAAGCACCATATTCAGGCCTAACCAACTACCAGACTCGGCACATAAGGATCCTGAATTAACCGGTATATCGGACCACACTACCCGTTTTCAAAGTGTGTGTCAGTTCGCATTTCGGAGTATCATACCCCAGAACAAATTTTGTAGCACGACTGCGGGCTCATCCACGCTCGACTGAACAACCTGAAACTGTACTCTTACTTTAGAGTACTCTATTTTATTGTCTCTATGGGGGTATATGGGGACTTTACGACATTTGGTTTGAATGTTTTAACCACTTTTGATAGGGCTTTTTTGCATTGTATTAGATTAATGTGGCAGTCTAAGGTTCATCTAGGTGGCTTTCAAATTCATGCACCCGGTTTTAAAATCATATAGCGATTTTATGACAATCGTTTACTATCCAATCAAGGTGACAGCCGAGCGTGGGCTCATCCTGTCGGTGTTTTGGCTGATACTCTGAAATGCGATCTGACACACACCTTGAAAACGGGTAGTGTGGTCCGATATACCGGTTAATTCAGGATCCTTAGGTGCCGAGTCTGGTAGTTGGGTAGGCCTGATATTGTAACTGCAACTGGAGGTGGAGGGGGGGGGGAGAGATTAAAAGTCAGAATATTTCTTTGTTACTATAAAGGGCTTACATGAATGAGCCTTCAGAGATGGCAATGTTTTGCAAGGATTGATACAAAGTTTGATATTAAACATAAAAAGCAACAACTTTTAAACTCTTATCGACACTATTGCTTTATTTCCAATCCTGCCCCAGGACTTCTACATCTTAATATCTACCAATGATTGAGGTGATGTTTTCTTTACTACTGTGTTGTTATTGGACAAGATTCTTCACTGGTTGTGATGACATGTTCAGGATAGACAGACAATCAAAAGGAAAAGAAGTTATTATGATTTAAATTTAACATGGGTTACCTATTGTTTTTTATATTGATTTTTGTATTATTTTTCTCCCTTGGCAGTGGTTGGTACTCTAGTTTCTCCTTCATTCACTTGCATAAATATTTCAATGCCAGTGTTTTTAGCATGGACTAATAACTGTTCGAGTTGAAAAGAAACTGAACTTTCTCTTGTTCTTCAGCCAAAAAGACAATTGCCAGCAAATAATAAGTTTACTGCATATAGGGGGATACATGAGCCTTGGCATGACAAATATCAAGAAAAAACATCATATTATGAGCTCAATCAGCAACATTATGAGGCTAAGACCTTTTCATGTTTTCATAGACTGTTGCAATTTTCTGTATGTTTCATTGGATTGCCTTCTAAAGGTCATGTGCTGTATGCAGACATCTTCAAGTACGAGAAAACCCCACACCCTTGAAATAACATCCTCAAAGAGCCACCCAGAATTATGCTGTAAATGTAACCCTGTGTCTTAAGTTTTCTTCAGTGGCTACATTAATCTATTGGGCTAAACTTGTCCCAAAACTTTCCACATATCTGTTAGTGATTAGATAAAGTGTGGAGGGGAGGGGGGGGGGGCGCCTGATTTATCAAGAAACCAACAAAACTCTGTTGAAATCTTGACAATATGTGCTCATCATTTTAGTTGAAAGGTACTCCTGCAACACTACACCAGATCCAGACACGATTTCGGGTTACAAAAAAAGAGAAAAAATGGCTCAGTGGCATTAAGACAGGGTTCAAGCTTCTAATTAAGGCCCCTTTTAGCTCTGAATAAAATCGTGCAACCCCCTCCCTGCGCCATCTTTCTTACTCATCAAAGCAAATTTTTTTCTTGCATTAAAAAATCCTTTTTGGGCCATCTCCATTTTCCAATGCAATGAAACATTATTGTGTTCCAAATCTTTGAAAATGAATGGCCTCTTTTTCAGTAGTAATCACTACATGGGAAGGAGCAGTATAAACCAGGTTGAAAGTGAGGCTGACATATTCATTCTCATTTGAGACACACAGAGAAATTACCAATATTTGCAATTGTTAAGTTTCCAAGCCCTGAAAATGAAAAGCTGTGCTGCATTCAACATAAACCAAAATTAATAGTCAATTACTTCCACTGCCACAGAGGGCTTATAGATATAATGTTACTCGGTGTTAATCATTTTTGTATAATGAACACTTTCATGTTCATAATGTACACTGTCACTGGAAGCCTCTGGTGTATAAACTTCAATAAACTTAACAGTACTGTAATATGGGTGTCACATATTTAGTTCCTTCTCAAAAATACTTGAAGCAATGTAATCAATTTTTCAGAGAAACCACTGTTAATTTGCTGGTACAATGTTTATACTGTTACACTTCAGGTCTGTTACACTGTTTGAACTACAGTTAAAATATTTATTTATATATATATGTATGGTGGATTTTTAAACACATATAAAAAGTAGACCTGTTGAATTTAGTAAGGGATGGTGAATGATTGCATGGATGGATGAAAGTACACGGTGGTTGACCATGTGGGTAAGGGTGGGTAGATGGGTGAAAGCATATGGGAGGTTAGATATATGGGTGGTTGACCATGTGGGTGTGGGTGGGTAGCTGGAAGAAAGCAAATAGGTGGTTGGGTACTAGTATATGGGTGGTTGACCATGTGGGTAAGGGTGGGTAGCTGGATGAAAGCAAATGGGTGGTTGGGTATTTGGATGGTTCATCTGGTTGACAGTGGGTAGACGGGTGAAAGCACATGGGAGGTTGGTTATTTGGGTGGTTGACCACATGGGTGAGATGATGGGTGAAAGCAAATGGTTGAGTGTGTAGGTGAGAGGGGGTACGTGGGTAAGAACCCATGGACAGTTGGGACAAAATATGAGCCTGTGGATAGTTAGGTACTAGTACACAGGTAAAAGAGGAAAAAGAGAGTGAAAACTTTTTTCTTTTTTGTCAAGTCTCCCTCTTATCCCTTGAACTATGCAAAAAAACACAGCAAACAAGGTACCCCATTATCCCTATCAGTTCACTTTAAAAGCAAGATGAATATCTTCTCTTCAGATTGTCAAACACAAATACATGATGACATCCCACCTTTTTAACCCAAGTATTATAGGTTCCGTTATTGTATTTTATCTCCCAAATTCCAGATTCCCCAAGCTTTGGAGTTCAATCCCCTGACACCATAAGTAATGTTANCCTTTTCATGTTTTCATAGACTGTTGCAATTTTCTGTATGTTTCATTGGATTGCCTTCTAAAGGTCATGTGCTGTATGCAGACATCTTCAAGTACGAGAAAACCCCACACCCTTGAAATAACATCCTCAAAGAGCCACCCAGAATTATGCTGTAAATGTAACCCTGTGTCTTAAGTTTTCTTCAGTGGCTACATTAATCTATTGGGCTAAACTTGCCCCAAAACTTTCCACATATCTGTTAGTGATTAGATAAAGTGTGGAGGGGAGGGGGGGGGGGCGCCTGATTTATCAAGAAACCAACAAAACTCTGTTGAAATCTTGACAATATGTGCTCATCATTTTAGTTGAAAGGTACTCCTGCAACACTACACCAGATCCAGACACGATTTCGGATTACAAAAAAAGAGAAAAAATGGCTCAGTGGCATTAAGACAGGGTTCAAGCTTCTAATTAAGGCCCCTTTTAGCTCTGAATAAAATCGTGCAACCCCCTCCCTGCGCCATCTTTCTTACTTATCAAAGCAAATTTTTTTCTTGCATTAAAAAATCCTTTTTGGGCCATCTCCATTTTCCAATGCAATGAAACATTATTGTGTTCCAAATCTTTGAAAATGAATGGCCTCTTTTTCAGTAGTAATCACTACATGGGAAGGAGCAGTATAAACCAGGTTGAAAGTGAGGCTGACATATTCATTCTCATTTGAGACACACAGAGAAATTACCAATATTTGCAATTGTTAAGTTTCCAAGCCCTGAAAATGAAAAGCTGTGCTGCATTCAACATAAACCAAAATTAATAGTCAATTACTTCCACTGCCACAGAGGGCTTATAGATATAATGTTACTCGGTGTTAATCATTTTTGTATAATGAACACTTTCATGTTCATAATGTACACTGTCACTGGAAGCCTCTGGTGTATAAACTTCAATAAACTTAACAGTACTGTAATATGGGTGTCACATATTTAGTTCCTTCTCAAAAATACTTGAAGCAATGTAATCAATTTTTCAGAGAAACCACTGTTAATTTGCTGGTACAATGTTTATACTGTTACACTTCAGGTCTGTCACACTGTTTGAACTACAGTTAAAATATTTATTTATATATATATTTATGGTGGATTTTTAAACACATATAAAAGGTAGACCTATTGAATTTAGTAAGGGATCATGGTGAATGATTGCATGGATGGATGAAAGTACATGGTGGTTGACCATGTGGGTAAGGGTGGGTAGATGGGTGAAAGCATATGGGAGGTTAGATATATGGGTGGTTGACCATGTGGGTGTGGGTGGGTAGCTGGATGAAAGCAAATAGGTGGTTGGGTACTAGTATATGGGTGGTTGACCATGTGGGTAAGGGTGGGTAGCTGGATGAAAGCAAATGGGTGGTTGGGTATTTGGATGGTTCATCTGGTTGACAGTGGGTAGACGGGTGAAAGCATATGGGAGGTTCGGTATTTGGGTGGTTGATAGGGTTAACATCTGGTATAGATGGTTGAGAGCACATGGGAGGTTGGTTATTTAGGTGGTTGACCACATGGGTGAGATGATGGGTGAAAGCAAATGGTTGAGTGTGTAGGTGAGAGGGGGTACGTGGGTAAGAACCCATGGACAGTTGGGACAAAATATGAGCCTGTGGATAGTTAGGTACTAGTACATAGGTAAAAGAGGAAAAAGAGAGTGAAAACTTTTTTCTTTTTTGTCAAGTCTCCCTCTTATCCCTTGAACTATGCAAAAAAACACAGCAAACAAGGTACCCCATTATCCCTTTCAGTTCACTTTAAAAGCAAGATGAATATCTTCTCTTCAGATTGTCAAACACAAATACATGATGACATCCCACCTTTTTAACCCAAGTATTATAGGTTCCGTTATTGTATTTTATCTCCCAAATTCCAGATTCCCCAAGCTTTGGAGTTCAATCCCCTGACACCATAAGTAATGTTAACCCCTATTAAATTTGGATGTAGGTATAATCTAATGCAACTGGAAAAATACCTGTGAGGAAAATTCTATAACAGCCTCATGACTTCATGAGTAAGGTCGCCCTTTCTTTCAGGCTATGGCAGCCTTATTTTGTGAGAAATATCTTAGCAAACTGAGGGAAATTGGTTTCTCAACATAGAGATCCAATCAAAATACACACTTACCTTTATTAAATAGTGGTGAGCTTATGAGGAGCTTATCATAATAAGACAAATTAGTTTAACATCATGGTGGCAATGGGTGGGACAACATGGAGATTAGATTGGCTTCTACAGTCAGCTTATCATAATAAGAGAAATTAGTTTAACATCAGTGGGTGGGACAACAGGGAGATTAGACTGGATCCCTATGATAAGCAAACCTTAATCAATTTTCTAAAATAACGAGTACAAAGCTTAGATGTCACAAGTCACAAGTGAAGTGCATCTTCAGATGCACTTCAGTGACAAAAAAGGTCACTTTCTGGGATGCTATTACTTCTTCCCCATGAATCTTGACTTTCAATACGGCCAGTTTTTAGAGGTTGATTATACAGTGCTATATTGTAAGTATCTCAGCTAAAATTTGACTTCTGTCAAGTGATCCATATTGCCATCAACTTGGAGACCTACTGTAAAGAGCTATAGCTTTTAAGAGTTCAAGGTTATCACACATGATAATATTTAGAAGAAAGAGTCTTCCAATTTAATTATAAAAAAGATTGATTTTTGTATTTCAAATAGAAAAATGATTGAATAAGAGCCATTTTCATTAATAAAGCATAATTGGCTTTTTCTCATTCAGCACTTGTAAGGACACAAAAAATATTTCTTAGTAGTATTGATTTTGCTGAAATGGGAGACCAAAAGGCTGCTGTTACTTCAATAACATAATTTTACCAAGAAAAATCAAACGATCTGAAAGAAAGACTAAGACAGTGATACATAATGTTCACAGGGCTTTGCATTGTTAAAAACCAATTTGTAAATGACACAAGACCAACATGATAATGTATGCAGAACTCCTGTCTGATCCAATAAACACACACATACACACACACACACACAAACACACACACAAAAGTATTTCAACTGCAGCATATTAGCCATTTTTAGCACATACTAGACAGATATTAGTAAAGACAAAAGTCACTGTACTGAGAAAAAGCAGAAATCAGTTTTCTCTTTTAATATTTATACTCATAAACACATATTAAGTGGAGGACCAAGTAAGTAGTGTGCTCTCTATAGATTAAGGATTCATTCACATACAACCTACACTATCATACAAGCTACAACAGGACTCTTGCTGAATGCAATCAGATTAACAATAAAACACATTTTTTCCTGGCACTGAGTAGAATACAGAAAAATTGTTGATTATATGAGTACATTGGAAACAAGTTTAAGGGAGACGGGGTACTATGTTAATCTGATTGTATTCAGTGATAGTCCCCATAGAGTAAGAGTGCATTCCCAGAGATTTAGATTTAGATCGACCTAACTCCCTGGGAGTTCACGCTAAATTGCAGTCAGCCGAGCGTGCACCATAGTTAATTACCCCCTTTAATACAGCTTTTAGTAGGCGGGACAGACATTTAAGCCTGTTAAGCTGACACCAATCTAGTGAGACTCCCCAGGGAGGATAGATCGATCTAAATATCTATGGGAATGGGGTCTTAGTGTGCAGTCACTAATACTATAGATTCATTGTGAACATATCCTGACAGTCTACTACATGTATTTGGTTACACTATATTTATAGATTAACACACCCACTGTCTTTTTTACTATACAGACATTCTAAAAATATAGCATACACACACTGCTACTAAGTGGAAAGCAGTTATGATCAGCAGGGTGCAGGATCTTGGAAATGTGGTTTTCATGTACAGTATAGACAGGAAATAGCATAATATTTCTCTCTCTATCTTTCTCTCTGTAACTCTCTCTCTTTTTCTCTCTCTTTCACACATGCATGCAAGAACACAAACCTTCACTGGCAAACACACAATTTGACAAAGACATACCTTCAAAAACTCTCACAAGACAGACACATGCAGTGTTTGGTGGGTAAGGGGTCCTACCCCAAAGGAAATTTTGTAAAAAAAATAAATAAATAGTGCATTTTGGTGACATCAGAACACAGGAGAAATCAGAATTATTTCATATCAAATATGACCATCTTTTTCCAATGGCACAAGAACCACATACAACTGATTTTGACTATTTTATAGAGAATTAGCGTTAGAGTGCACTGTATACTTTATGTTTTCACGGGCAACACAAATAAAATATTCTGCATATTTTCAACACCCCTACATTGGCCATACCCCCAACAAGACAAGTAGAAACAAAGCATATATGTAAGACATTCATCAAGATGTTCCAAGTGAAACAGAATAAGTGAAGCCCTTCTTTTATTATGTTTACTGGAAATAAGGTATCCTTTTCCAATATTTAAACATTCCTACGTCAAGAAAATTGTCAGATTTGTGAGCAGGCAAGCAAATGGGTCTCTGTTATTTGTGAAAAACTGGATATAAATACACACACACACATTCAAACACCCACACACCCACTCACACACGTGCGCGCACGCGCACACACACACACACCTTCATACAAAATGGTTGGAAGGTCTCCCCAGCAGAACTATTTATCATCCCAGAGAGGCAATGAAGCTTAGACCATCAGTGATAATTAATGTATCAGACATAGTATTGATTGCAGCCAGTTCCTTCATCTTGAATTGATATCCCAGGCTTGTTATTCCAACAGTACTCTAAGATTTGCATACCTATCTCCCACTAATGTACCTGAAACTATACAATGAGGAGCACCCACTCAGTGGCAAAGGTGCATGTATACCGATCCAAGATCATAAACAAGTTATAGTCTCAGAGAAGAATTTCATCAGCTGTGTTATGTTATAAGAATGAAGTAATTTTTCTTCAGTCAACAGCTTAATATTGAAATAGCCTCATTCCCTGATGAAAATGTCCTGCTAGACATCGAAATATTGGAGGTAAACACCATTTCAATATTAAGATGTTTACTTAAGAAAAATTACTTCATTTTTTTAAGGTACAGTTTGTACTGAAAGTGAAGAGGGACCCAACTAGCGACAAGTATCGTTTGTGTCTGTTCATCACGGGGTAAAAAAAAGGGCGGGTGAAAACATGTCACAAGGTCTTTAATGACTTAATTAATGACGTTAATAAGTTCATAACCCCATCAATCTTATTTAAAATGTTGATACCTATACTAATTGGAAGTAGATACTAGTACATACTGTGGTCATGCTGAAAGGCTTTCACACTGCCCTAATTACCTTTAAGCTGCCAATTATTGAGAAATCATTATCAATAAATCTGAAAATCCTACTTTCATGATATTCCACACATAAGATTTTCCAGAATCCTGCACCACTCCATGCAAAACTGGCTTTATCAAAAGGTTTCAACCCATTTCATTGAAATACCTTTTTCAATTTTATTTAAGTTTTACAAAGTGACATGTTTTCAGCCTACTTACATTGAATTTGATTGAGTACTAATATGCATTTATGGATTTAATTTTTTTTTTTCATCACATTTACCCTGAGTTTCTGGGGGTCTGATGTCTAATGAAAGCTCATATTTAACTAACAGGATGACTGTGCTATTTCCATGGTAATGGAAATTGCATGCTGGGAAGAGGCAAGTTACCACAAGTGCTCTGAAACGCCACAGGGCAGTGAATCAAATAAGATATGGGAGTTAGGGAGACAAAGCCCCCAAATATGGAAATTCAAACCCCAAAAGTAAGGCAACAAACTTTTTGGCTCTTTTTTTTTCTAATGGTCTGTCTACTTCAAAGTTCTTCTGTACTTATGGGAAAATATATTTTTCCTCAATGATTGGAAAAGGTTTGACTAATGACCATAAATCAAGTACAGGAAAGTAAAACATGACTTCTGATGGAAATAAATTATATTGTTGAATCTTATTACATGATCCCCTACCGCTATCCAAAACATCAAATCTCATTATAGAGAATGAGAAATGGAGAAATAAATAAGACTTCCTTATAAATGAAAATGTTTTTTTAAGAACAACCCCACAAATTGATTTAGAGTTTTAAATCTGATGGACTAATTAAGATGAAACATCCAATTAAGCCCTTTAAACTGGCTATCTTAAGAATGGATAAGTCATACGACCGACAGCTTTACTCATCTGCTTACCTCAAGAATCTCTTTGACAGCCTTCCTAATGAATGAACGATAAAAATAACCAAAAAAGTACAACAGGCAAAAGATAATCACTTCAATATTGCATTTTGCCAATCCCTAACATAAATGTACAGTTTTAAAAAATCAAATATGAACTATTCCTTCCTTGTATTTTTTTTAATTTGGACACAAGTGACAGAATGATGCGCTGTTATTTTTACTTTAATTATAAATGCAATGCCATACTTTTTACCTGACACACTTTTCGCAGTTATTCAGTCTAATTCACACAAAAACTGATGGATAAACTAGAATTAAGGTTTCCTTTCCCAATATTTAAACATCTGCACCTGTAAAGCTTCCAATGTCTTATGGCAATAAGGATTCTTGATTTCAGACAGAAGCTAGCTTTCACATTCATTAACTAAAGCATCTCATTTAACATGGTCCAGGTGACACATTTGTTTAAAATGGTGAGCACTTCAACTTTGCAGACCTATCCTTACAATTTTTTCTTATCCGGGTATTTCTTTGTTTAGTGACATTTAAAAATGCAATTCAGGTAAAGCTTATCAATAACATCGGCACGACTCTTTTTCAGGGTAGACAAAATCAGCAAAACAAAATGCTCCCTGCTAATTCTTCATCGCCGAGTCCCTCTAGCACTCTCCCTATTCTGGCAAATTATCCAACAAATCTAATCACAATTCATCAGCGCATTGAAAGTGTAATTAAAAACATACCCCAAGTTAATATATTATCCTTCAGAAATGAAATGTATGTAATTACAACCCAACTCTCTTGGTATTATTGGGACCAGCATGTTTTTAAGCACATTATTTGAAGCTGTTATTAAATCAAAATACAATATTCTAATTATAATTAAAGTCTTGATGAGAAATTGAATAAATTGGAAGTAATTGTGTACTACAAAAAACATAAAATATCACATCCACAAGTCTATTTATATATCCTCTCTCTCTCTCTCCCCCCCCCCCCCCGCAAGAAAACGCAGTAGATACTACAGCGCAGTAGACTACTGCAATCATACTGCAAACCGCAGTAGACTACTACAATCATACTGCAAACATGCTTCAAATCTGCTTCGATTTGGGAGCTAATTAGCATATTTGAGACATGCTGCTATCATGCTGCTAATCTACTACATTATTGCTCCTCTCTGTACAAACCTATGTACTTTTTAGAGTAGAATTGCAGTAGGATATGCTGCATTTCTACTGCAAATATGCTCCACACCACTTCTGCGTTAATGCTTTTTTGCTACTTCGATACTGCTGCATTTTCGTGCGGGTCTCACACACACACACACACACACACACACACACCTCCAACAAACTTATCAAAAATTACACTATTGTGGACAATGAGAGCACAAGACTCAAACACTGTGCATTAACAAACATACATGTCGCATATAAATGTAAATTCCGCCATATTTGGGTCTGTTTTTTTTTTTCTAATTCTCTACTTGGTCACGGTACGAGTGAGATGTAGCCCCCACCACCAAGGCGTATGTGACATCTATGCATGCTTCACAATCATGTTAATCAGGTACACCTTGTCGCCTGGTGGATATATATATCTAAATTACATCTTGGCAGTTGTCTACATATTTGAGCTTGTGCAAATCAGAGTCCATGGGCTAAAATTAGCATAATAATAATAATAATAATAACAATAATAATAATAATAATAATAATAATAATCCCTATTTGGCTTGGATAAAATAAAGTGTAAAATGTCTTTCTGTCTTTGTCTTTGATCTTGTTCAATACTTAGTTTGACAATAAATTGTGCAGCTATTTGCAGATTTTCTTCCTAAGAGTGAGCCCACTATGGCGTCTACAGTTTTTACCAGCTGGCCAAGCAAAATCACTCCCAAATTGTTGAAAAATATTGCAAACTACTCGATCACAGTATTTTGTTTTGCAATTAACAATTAACTCTGTTTAAAATGTGTTCTCTTACAAACAGACAACTAATTAAACTGTGAATTCCAGTGCTATATCTGGATGAAATTAAACAGGACTGCTTTTGGAAGATTGCCAAGATTTGCAAATTCATTAAGCCAGTCATTTTATTAGAGTATTATAGGTTTTATTTGAACTTTATTGCTTTTCTATCTATTCAATTGCCAGACAAGACAGGTCTTATCCCATCGAAACACATGCCATCAAATTCGCACAGTTCAGTGCAGATTTTATACTGCTATCTTTAGAATTTCCATATCTACAGGATGAAAGTGGTACTGTTAGATAACACCTTAATTAGCTACAAAAGGTCATCCCCAATGCACCTCTCTCAGGGAAAATGGAACTTCCGATTTATCTTCCATCCCTAGTCTTATCATTAATATCCTTCTCCAGGCACAGGAGCATAATAAAGAGAGATTAACCCTGAACGTCCTTTATTAAAGGGCACTGAGTGTAAAAATTACCTCTATGAGACAACATTTTCAAATAAAAAAATTTTTGTCTTCGAATCATCAAAAAAAAAAAATCTTCAATTCACTGGATTAGACTTGTTTAACTTTATGATGTAGCTTTTTTCATTTTTAAATCTCCTATCGTTTTTGTCCTCTTATCGCCTCTGAACTTACGCAGAGTTTGACTCAAGTTTAAACTTTGTGTGTGTTTGGTTGCACTTTTTTTTAAATTATTCCTAATTTTTTCACCTATTCTGGCCTAGATATTTCCAGTTTCTCACACTCTCGTGTTTCAAAATGACAAAAAAGGGCAATGAACCCAAAGCCAGCAGTCAAGTCTCAACTTTCAACTGACTGCAATTGAGACATTGGGTGCTACGCATGCATTATGGATGTTGTTCGCATAAGATGACAACACTGATAAGGCCACACTTTTTTAATTTTATGGATGACATCCTGCGCGCGCACCGATTTTCGTCCGTTCTCCAAAAAAAAAAAAAAAAAAAA
>NW_019775435.1:0-62417 GCF_001039355.2 Lingula anatina
CTCCCGGGCTGTTGTAGTCATTTTAATTATTTTAGTATATTAGCCATTATTGTAAGGCGCCTTGAGATAGAATGTAAGGCGCCATATAAGAATCTTATTATATTATATTATATTATATTATATTATATTATATTATATATATAAGTCGGGTCAGTGCGTCAGGTTGGTCACGTGACGCTATAAATTATGATGAAAATGGGGTTCCATTTTTGTCGTCGTTTTGGAGATGCACTAATTTCCCCACACAAAATCGGTAAAAATTGTAGGAGACATACCTTATGATATATCATTTGAAAATTTATGATTTTGTCTTTTTGGAAAATGTAAATGTTTGAAAATATTTCGCGTTTCCTGCGATACATAATCACAGTAACCTACCGCACTTGAAAAAATCGGTTTTGCCAACTTTTGCACCAACTTCACGGGATTATTAACACTTTGCCAACCAGATGGGAGCCGAACGCAACATATATTTCATATCAACACGAAGCCCACTTGGTTAGTTTTTAGAATTTCNCACTTTGCCAACCAGATGGGAGCCGAACGCAACATATATTTCATATCAACACGAAGCCCACTTGGTTAGTTTTTAGAATTTCTATAAAACGCTGGTGATATAAACATTATAGCAATTTTGTTATAATTTAAACGCCCCAATGTTATACGCTTTAAAAACGCGAGTGCTTGGCGTCTCCTTCACCTCGCGCTTAAAAAATTGACAAAGCTGAATTCATAAAATATTTATACTGCCAGAAAGCCAGTTTAACCAGCTTTCATGAATTTGTTTTTGAAAATTTCTACAATTTAAACTTCTTATAAAAATCTTTAAATAGAAAATTTCGGACACCTGAAACGGGACACCATTTGCAATCACCAGCGTGGATAAATCTTCCATGTTACCGTTCTGAATCTATTTTTTATGACAACTAACCTTAAAATTCCGAATCCTTAGATATTCCCGCTTCTTTTTATGTATCTATCGTTTAATCACACCAACTGTTGACAAAAATACACATGAAAATACGAAGAGCTCAAAAGCCGTCCATTTTCACTCGATTTTGCTGAAAGTAGTGCGAAAATGGCCGTCGCTTCAGCCAGTGTGCACGCGCAGCTCGAAAATCTGCGGACAGACTGTAATGTAGGTTTATATAAATTAATAAATATGTTTTCTTTAATTTTCCTTTCTGTTTCCCTAGTGAATTTATAAAATGGGAATGCCGTAAAGTCCTTGTTTTTGTTCATAGAGCATTCCCTAATGTGCCCACTCACAGACGTGCACTGATATTTAGGTGGTCTTATTTGTTGTCTGTGAACGGTCATTCTTTGTCGGAGAGTGTCTCCGGTTTGTCCTATATAGTTCTCACCGCATCCACTGCAAGTTAATACATAAATTAAATTTGAGCTAGTGCAGGTGAATGGGTGTTTAATTGTAGATGTAAGTCCATTTTTAAATGTCAGATGGCTCCCCTTTTTAATAAGTGGACAGGTGCCGCACCTGGGTACCTTATATTTCTGTACTCGTATTGTTGAGGTTTCCACATTTGTCCTGGAATTGTTTTCAAATTTTGCTTTTGTTAAAATTTGCTTAAGTGATGGACTTTGTCTTTTACTCTTTATAATCTGCATTTCAGTTAGTATCTCATTCATTTTGTCACTATTCTCTGCAAAAGTATGTGGAGTGAGCTTGAGTCATTGATTATGACACCAATTGGATATCCACGTATGGAAAACTATTTAAACTGTTTTTGGTTCGTCTTGGAAAAGGCAGGCTCATATCAAGACAAATTAGTATACCTGTCACAATGGTACTGACTTTGTCTTTTTGATCACGAGAGGTAAGAACTAAACAACTTTCATTTTCCTGCATACTCTTTGTTGCCACTTCCTAACTACCTTATCTACATTATTGCCCTCTTCCTTCAAACTCTTTCATCGCTCTCCATTTACATTACATTCTCCGCTTAACAGAAAAACAAGAATATCGCACTGCCTAACAAAGTGTTAATGCTTAGCAACCTATGTTTGTTTACCCTTCAAGTAATCCACGCGGCTTTCAAACTGATAAGACATGTGACAAGCTGGTTTCTACCTAGGGTAACTAAAAATAACAGCTTACCTCATTTACATCTAAACAACTGAGGGAATTCACCATATTCTAAAACGTTCTCCCCGATCCCCTTTTAAAATAACAAATATGATCCACACCACTACTGCGTTAATGCTTCTTTGCTACTTCGATACTACTGCATTTTCATGTGGGTAGGTCGAAAACGATTTGCTTTACTACTTCCACAGCAACAACAGTAAGAGAAGTAAAAAATAGTCCTGTTATGGAATGAACTGAAGTCAGAACTTAATCAGCTTTCTTTCACAGGTACTCAATACTTCTGCTCAAAACTTGCAAACAAATGTATGTTCATCTTCGCAAACACTGACCACATTAGTTATTCAGATAAGTCATTCAGAATAATAGCAATATGGAATCATCTGTTGGTATTAAATACCTTTCATTAATCTTTATCTTTCTTTTTTATCAAGCCAAAACTTGTGGTAATTAACACAGATATGATGTGAGGTTGTAAGAATAAAGTAAGAAGAAATGATGTAGCAACCTAACTATGGGTGCTGCTTAAGGCTGAAGTGTTCCAAGAAATATATTAGATTTCTTATATTCATACTATATTGTAAATATTCCTGCTTGCATGCTTAACGATATCTAGGAATATTATGATCATATTTTGTGCTTATATATATATATCCATTTTGGTACAGGCTGTTTGGTAAACAACATTCTTTCCATTATTTTTATTATTATTTATTTATTTATTTATTTTTTATTATTTTTTTTTTTTTTACTTACCGTATTGAAGGCAGGGGAATTTAAACTTCTCTTGTTCTCCTTCTGTTGTGGCCTCTATCTTCTGCAAGAGTAAGTGGGGTAAGCCTGAGTCATTGATTTTGACACCAGTTGTATATCCTTATATGGAAACTGTTTCAACTTTCTTTTTTTGGTTCTTCCTGGAAAAGCCAGGGCCGCAGTGTGTCCGCAGATCTTGCATATCAATGCGTAAGCGGTGATCATTACAAAAACACCTACGCGCTTGCACAAAATAGTCTGCGACGTGTGTTTCGTGCCATGTTTTCAAAAATCCTTAGTTGTTATATAAATCCATGAATCTCTGTGAATAACTCATTATTCCGCTTGAAACTTTCAAAAAATAAAATTTAGAACTTGATGTAAACGCACAACGTAATGAACATTTCAGTTTCGACGAAAGCCTTGTATCAGTTGTCTAAAATTAGCACACGCATTTTTCTCAAGCAGATCGTGTAATTTTGTACCCTAAAATGAAATGATTGTAGAAAAAAATGGACAAACTTACTTTATTGATATTATAACGATTTATGCAACTATATATGCTGGAATTGAGCCAAAAAGAATACAAAATTTGTACAACCGTCCTTTTTTTGTGAAATCCCTATTTAGTGCGAACTATGTAGGTCAGTCGAAACTGGGACTGTCACGTTGCACTGAGCAAGTGTCTCGAGAGCGTTTTTCTCCGTAAATCTTGCATTTCAGTCAAAAAAATTAAATGTTCAGCTTTTTCAAGTGTTTATTCATAGTATACAATGTGTCACTGTCATAGTGAGAGTTGTTATGGAAAATAATACGTGAAAAAACGACATAGGTGCTGCAGATCGACCATAACATTTTTTTTTAGAATGGAAAAATCTGCCGTTTGCCTTTCAAGTTACGTAGCTTTGGGTTTGCAGACTAAAAGGTGAGTCCCTTTTTTTTTTTTTTTTTTTTTTTTTTTTGCATTCACAAAGTTTCATAAAAGCGCCGAAATGTATAGAAATGATTTTGGAGTAACCACCCTTCGCATAGTTTAGATGCACTTGTTGACGTTCAGTACCAGTGAAATGTTATATTTTGTTGCAAAGTTATAGTTGTACTTTGTTTACATAAAATGTGTAAGCCTACTAGCGTACCTTTATCCGCTCTATTTCCTTTATGGAGTTGGAATCTAGACCTTTTCGAAATAGGGTGTGTGTGTCTATGCACACCTGTTAACTAGTACATTGCGCAATCAGCATTACAGGTGTACTCAAGGTCTTTCTTGGACAGGTTTCAAAGTTGTTTTACATTATAAGTTTAAATATTTTGATTTTTAAAACAATTTTACTCAATTTATCTGAAATTGTTGGTATTAAAAAAAGTCTTCAAATTTAACAAGTTTAAAAAAATCGTTTGTCAAGGCAGAGCCACACTTTATGACCAATATATGCGCAGTTTAACTTTATGACCTATGCATTGTGCTTTTTCAGTTTTAGTGAAATGTTGACAGCATACCTATCCCTGCCTAAGCTATCGCATGAGAATGGACTTGATGGCATGAAATGATGAAAAGATACCAGTTAGACAAAGCAGAAAATAATTAAGTGTTTATATATATATATATATATATATATATATATATATATATATATATATATATATAAGCCAATACTTCATTATTTTTATAACTAGCCTATTACTAGTAGGACCAAGGAATTATTAATACTATATAGTATAGTAAGAAATTACTTTGATAAACAACTGGTGTGAGACTGACAATGAGGTTAGTTTTATTTATTTTTTAATCTATGGATTTTCATTAATTTTCAGTTTTTATCTGCTATGTATAAATGTCTTGTTTCTACATACACGTATGATTTTATCATTTAATTATATTTATTTTTAACAGATTCCCGAATTTCATATCAGCTGACAATAAGGGAAGAGGTGTTCTAGTCAAGACCAGGAAAAATATATTTCCATGCGATTTTGTGTGATGGTGCTGTTGATGCAGGTGTGACTGAACAAGAGATGGTGTTTTGTAGAGTCTTGGATATTGTTTACCCTAGAAACCTTTCTCATAGCAAACAAGTTCTGGAACAATACTTTCTTCAAGTATTAAACAGGATGGGCTTTGACCCAAAAGACTTCCATTGAGAGTGGCCTGCCTTTAAAGAGCACACAGGTGGCATGTTTTTAGTGAATAAAAGTAAAGATATGTGTACTGATTTGTTTCAAGGCAAGGAGAACAGACAAAGATTAGAATACATACAATAATGCTAATTTAAATTGCCTTGTTCAGCCTGTCCACTTCTCAGTTGGAAAGAGGATACAGTGCTCTCAAAAGAATTGAATCTGACTGGAGGTCGTTTGGGGAATATTATGCTTAAGTTAACAAAATTTTGACAGCAGTTTTATAGGGGCCAAGTTTTGATGATCATTTATTCAATGATTCTATCAACCGCTGGGTGGCAGGGTGGCAATCTGGGAAGACGGTCCAATTTTGAACTTAAATTGATTTAGTTTTCTGATTGTCATATCCAGCAGGTAAATGAACTGGCCACTGAAGATTCTAAGGAAATAAAAAAAAATTGAAACATACTCGTATACTGAAGTTTTCTTTTTTTTTTTTTCATTTTTAATGCATTTTACTTTTATATGTATTTAATTACAAATTTATATTCAAGAATTTTCAGCCGGGGATGATCTTGATTGTATGTCAGTTTTGGCTAAAGTAATATTCATAACTTGCTGGGGCAGGTGCTTCTCCTGCCCTCAGAATAGACAGATCAAGTTGGCCAACGAGTTTATTGGAGCCTTGATAACTGCTTTAATTTAAAAGGCAAAAAGTTTCAAAAAACTTTCAAAAAGTTCAGTGCATATTCATGAGGTTGAATGAACATTTCCCAGGGACAGTGCTTTAAGGACATGAATTTTAAATGTTTACTTAGTGTTGTTTATCAAACAGATTTCAATATTTTGCACTTTTAAAAACAAATGTAAATTTTAAATAGATTAGGGATATTTTTTCAAATTATAATTGGAAGGGTCTTACCCTGTATTTTAAATAGTTTAGTATGTAAGAGACAAAAATAGTACTAGTACATAGAAATAAATCTTGAGCAGTAAAATAAGAGAACAAGGCAGAAGTGCATATCTTAATATAATGATTAAACAAGCGTTGAATATATATATATTTTTTTTTATCAAAACCCTTTCAGGCTTTAAAAAGTACAACCTGGTCATAGGCCAGTACTTCATTGTAAATATTTATTCAATTAAAAAATTTATTGTTTTATTCATACCTAGATCTAGCAATATCTTTCTATATTGGTCAAAATTCACACTGGATTTCTTGTGGATTGGATCGTAAACTTTGATGTTTTAAGAATGACGTATAGGCCTATAACTCTTGGAATATTTCTGATGTTAGATGTACTGCACTTATTCGTATTTTAATTTTATTGTGACTTGTTTGCTCTGATATTCAGAATATTTAAGAAAACTTGTAGTCTTGCTAAGTCGGGTCAGTGCGTCAGGTTGGTCACGTGACGCTATAAATTATGATGAAAATGGGGTTCCATTTTTGTCGTCGTTTTGGAGATGCACTAATTTCCCCACACAAAATGGGTAAAAATTGTAGGAGACATACCTTATGATATATCATTTGAAAGTTTATGATTTCGTCTTTCTGCAGAATGTAATTGTTTGAAAGGTGTTCGAATGTTACATTTTAAGAACGCTTTAAACAGTGTTCTGACGCTAGAACAGAAAGCGTTGTGAAATATAGAACACATTTTTGTTCTTTTTATGTTCTTTCACAGAGTATTGTGTGAAAACGATCTAGTAGAATAATATATTGCTGGAAGGATTAATATGTGTACTGTCGCTTTAAAGAAGTGCATTTTATGTACTGAGTAGTATACCAACTATTTTGAGCAATAGTGTACCTGTAACGGATCTATCGGTATTTGGATCTAAAAATACGTGGATCTATAGGTATGCGGATTTAAAGGACGTGTCAGGGTCCCCCCCCCCCCCCCGGCCCCCTATTGAAATTAAAAATTTGACTAGCTGGTTCATAGTTATAAATCAATGGCATCGTTTGCCATATGAAATACCAAACATTTTATGGCCCCTTCACTGAGCCCCGAACAGCACGCCTAGTTGGAGGGGGGGTCAGCTTTGCATCCGAGGACCTCCCTTAAAATAATCTACCCCTGCTACTAAATGTTCGAGAATAATAACATTCTCCTTTATTTAGCATAATAAGTCATCGTCATTGTAACTAAATAAAGTGATTGCGACAGTTGTGATTGCGATAGTAGCGTAAGTGTAAAATGTAAACAATATAACGAAAGTAGCGCACTTACCTTAGTGTAGAATCACACACGGCTTGAACATTCAGAGCATGATAGCCCTTGCGTCAAACATATAAATTTTCACTCTATGTGGCGCTGCTATGGGAACTAATGTTCCGTCTATCGCCTCAATGACATTTGGGAATCCGTCGATGAGGTGAAAGCCACCCTTCACGGCTCTGACCTCGATTTGTGTTGTGGGGAATCTGATGGTAAGATGGCTCCCACCACATTATGGACTGAATGGGACACAAAGGCAGCAGAGATCCCTAGGCTGTCGCCAATCACAGCCTGAAAACTACCGGTCGCAAGCACGCCAAGGCAGGCAAGAACTTGTGTGGTGGGGGAGAGTGCTTGGGACCTTGCTGTTTTACGCCGCAGCTGGCCTTCAATCTTCTCCGTCAGCATCCTGATGCCCCTCTTCGACAGCCTGTACCTCCTCAGTACTCCCCTCTCTGTCTGCTCTTCTAAGACATCACGCCGCGGCATGTAAATCCGCCAACTGCCGTTTCGCACGACAAGAAAAGCTGCAGCCATTGCGCTAGGTGAACGCCAAGTTACGCATGCGCAAAGACTTAGCGACACGGTCGGAGCTGTACCAAATATCCTGCGTAAATAGCGCATTATTTTGCGCAAAATTACATTGCGAAACGTCCGTGAAAGGGTCTGTTCGCAAAAAGGGACTTGCGCAATTGCGCAAATTGCGAAACGTTCTATATATTTAATTTCATAGTTTTAATCATATTGTCGATATTTGCGTGTTCGTATCGCTCTCTCTCTCTCTCTCTCTATCTCTCTCCGTTCTTTATCTTGCATTTGTGGGTACACTTAATGTAATATATTTATTTAATTATTATTATAATTATTATTATCTATCTATTTTACTTTTTTTTTAGTTTCACCACATCAGAAAACACCTCAGAACTCAATTCAGAACTCACCCTAGAATTCACTCCAGAATTTAACTCAGAATTCACTATAGATAGCTACAAATGTGCGTGAACAATAAAAGTGAAATTTAAAGATTTGTTTTTGAGTTATTGACTGGTACATAGTAACAGATGTATTTCCATCTCTGCAAACATTATAATACGCATATTGCTTGCTGTAGGCGGAATGAAATACTCCAGCTTTATGCATATCGTTGTGAATGACACCGTGCTTCATGTTTTCAAATGCCTGCTGTAGTTCTATGTGGGTGTCCTTGAAGTTAGTTCCATTATTGCTCCACAGTTCTGCAACGTTCCCACGACGCGCAATAAAACGTCGTAAAACATTGATAAATGCATCGGTTTCAAGCTTATGAAAGATTGAGTCACTCTGTTCCTCTGAGAAAAAAAACTTGCAAATCGCTATGCCTGTGCCCCTGGGGTCTATAAGTCGAAAGCTTCGCAAATAGTCAGCACAGCGATCAATATTTGCGATGGCGATTGCACCCACCTGCTATCTCGAAGCCTTAGCAAATGCAACGCAATTATAGCCTCAAACGCTACTTAAGCCTCGGTCACAACCGGACGCACGAATTTTAGGACCTTACGTCCCCTACGAATTTTGGGTGCAGTGCAGGACGTAGAGTTCGTAGAGGTAGAGGAAAGGTTTCAATGGAAAGGCGCAAGTCTGCCTTGCGAGTCGGATGGGCCACTTGAGATGTCCTTTCAGGCCGGGACGCTAATTGCAAGGTGCGATGGCTGTGGAAATTGTACTCATTTCCTGACTTTGTTTTGCCACCTGCATACGTGGCACGCACTAACCACTTACGAATAGAATGCAACGTACGGCGAAAGTAGTTCCCTTTTGCGTCATTTTTGCTTCACACTTGTCTCACACACTTATGATGACGTGTTGATGGCGTACGTCAGTTTTGCCTCCTGTTTTCCCCTTCTTTCTTCTACCTTCCCCCTTCTTTTCTCTCAGCTTCTTTCTCTTGTCTTTTGGAGGCATATTAGAAGTAGAATTGAGTGAAATTTGAATTTTTTGTAATTTGTTGTACCCGTTGCACAATCGACGTTTATTGTCGAGACACGAGAGTGCGTCGTGTGCACACCTTTTATACTTCAGGCGTGGGGGTGACGCACATGCGATGCATTTTAAGCCTAGGTCCCAACCAAACGTACGGGCTGTTACCTGTAGTCTACGGCCAAAAACATGGGGAAAACGTGGGAGTTCGTGCGTGAGGAGCACGTCCATCGTGCGACTTTTGGAGGACGTAAACAGCTTGAAGAAACTTTTCAACATGATCAACAGCCGCTACGTGCAATCTAGCTGCGTCCTAGCCGAACGCAATGAACCTAAACACCGTGCGTCCAAAACGTAGTTGGGACCTAGGCTTTAGGTGTGCTTTCGACTTTGTTCGTCAGCTGTGAGGGCTTGCGCCGTACCCAGCACGCAAAGGCCACTAGCTCCTTCATTGTTTGCGACGTGCGTCTTGGCCGCGCACTTCTCACTTGCGAAGTCCTTGCTACTGGAGCAAGTTACGCTTGGTGCCTCGCTGTTCGCATGCTATTCGTATAATCTTTTGGACATGCCCAATATCCTCCGTACGTGCTTACGAGCTGTCTGCAAACTCGAAATTTCGCAAAATTTTGCCGCAAACAGCCCGTAAGAGCCCGTACGGCCGGTTGTGACAGATCTAGCTTAAAATTCAATTGCCGCATAAAGTGAAGACGTCATAACAAAATTATACGTAATATAATTTCATTTCAGTATAATGCTTATCAAGAGGTTTTTTATATTTATAGGAATATCACGTTACAAATAATGATATTTGAAGTGTTTGACACCAATAAAATGTCAAAATCAATTCAATAAGCGAGGCGCACGTGTTTGGATTGATACAATTACTGACACTTTGGTGAGCAGTGTTCAGTCTCACAATAACAGACACTGAGGAAGGTTATGGTGTGACCGAATGCTTTGTTTCTGCTCTCTCGTTTTGTGTAGATAATGAAACTTTTAAACTTATGATTATTATCAAAAGACTGCAAGGATAAACTTATATAAAATGATGTATCAAATGTTTAATTTTGAACTTTTTATGCATAATAGACATGACTTTAGCATTCTTCACGCGAAAAATTACCGCAAGATGTTCTATCAGAGGTACAGAGTGGCTCAATATTTTATAAGCTTTCTTGCTTTGTTGTATGCTATTGTGATTAGCAACCCAAACTTGCCGGCATGTTTTATTAAATGAAAGACACTGAAAGGAAGAATCATGCATGCGCAAAGGCCACTGCGACGGTATTTACTGGTCGCAAACAATAGCCTTGAAACTAAAGGTGATATCGCTGTTAGCGCTCGGTCGCGATTTGCAATACTTTCGAGTTATGGAGCCCAGCTCGGCTTGCTAAAGACGTGAAAAGAACACCGTAGCACGAAACGTCTTTCCGGACCTCTTTGATTATGAATGGCCCAAAACAGTCGACTCCAGCAGATCGGCTAAATAGAGGAATTGTATCGTTAATCCGCGAACACAAGCGGCTGTGCGGGCTCTTACGGGCTGTTTGCGTCCAAAATTTTACACAGAATCTCACGTCCCACGCAAGTCCTTCTTACGAAATTTCGAATTCGCAGACAGTCCGTAGGCACGTACGGAGGATGTTGGACATGTCCAAAAGATTTCACGAATAGCCAGCGAACAGCGAGGCCGCAAAGCGTAACTTGCTCCCCTCGCACGCAGTTAGAAAGTGAGACGAGCGTTGTGCAAAACGCACGTCGCAAGCAATGAAGGAGCATGTGCCCTTTGCGTGTTTAGTAAGGCGCACGCCCTCACAACTAACGAACAAATTCGAGAACACACCGGGAATGCGTCGCACGTGCGTTACCCCCAGCCCTGGGCCCGTACATCGAAAGTTTCGCTATGTTGCGAGCGGGCGCGAGCATGGCGATTCCGCGCTATTTGCGAGTGCGATTGCAACCACCTGCTATCTTGAAGCCTTAGCAAACGCAACGCAATTATAACCTCAAACTCTACTAAAATTCGATTGCCGCATAAAGTAAAGACGTCATAATACAATTACACATATTTTTTTCACCATGACCCTAATCAAGAGGTTGTTTTTGTTTATAGAAATATCATAATTACAAATACTGTACTGATATTTGAAGTGTTTGACACCAATAAAATGTCAAAAAAACAATTCAATAAGCGAAGCTTGAACTGACACAATTACTGACACATTGGTGAGTAGTGTTCAGTCTCACAATAATAGACATTGAGGAAGGTCACGGTACGACCGAATGCTTTGTTTCTGCTTTTTCATTTTGTGTAGAAAATGACACTTTTAAATTTATGATTATTATCAATAGACTACACAGATGAATTATATTCATCAGAAAATATAAAGTGATGTATGAAATGTTTATGCATAATAAAACATGACTTTAGCATTCTTCATGTGAATATTTACCGCAAGGTACCGAGTGATTCGATCTTTTATAAGCTTCCATGTTTTGATTATATGTTTTGTTATATGCTATTATGACTAGCAACCCAAATTTGCCGCCATGTTTAATTACATGAAAGACACATTAAAATGACGAATTATGCATACGCAGAGGCCATTGCAACTAGTTTGTATCACCGCAAATAATAGCCTCGAAACTAATGGTGATTTCGCTATTAGCGCACGGTCGCTATTTGCGAGGCTTTCGATATATGGGATAGCGAGGAATCGCCATGCTTGCGCCCGCTCGCAACATAGCGAAGCTTTCGAGATACGGGGCCCTGGCATTTTCTGCTCTTGCGTTACGCCTCTAGTGAGACCACAGGTAACACACGTTGACAGCACTGACCGCTCTGCGGCATTAATTGACTTTGATGATCCAGTACTTGTTGCGGAGTACGTGATCACGTCCTGCGTGTCCGCGAATTGAATGTGCTTTGCGAATCATTGAGTTGTCACATGGCATTTGTGAGGTAAAATAATCTCCCTTCTACTCTCAAAACACCATTTTCCGAGAAAGGATCTAACTTATAAAGGCTACTAGACCGATGAAGTACCTTTGCTCCGTGTTGACCCTAAATTTGGGATAAGTCTTATGGTTTGTGTAAGTGTCGTCTTAAGGTGTGTTTATTTCCCGCGCATACGGAGATTCGACTTCACCGACTACGGAAACCAAAAAAAGAGCGCCAGTGATTCCATGTGACTCGTTTTTATTTACATCAGCCAAGAATTGTAATTAAAGTAAGTCTCTATACTAATAAAACATCATAAAGGTAGTAAATAAAAATTTAGAGTATACCGTGTAGCACAAGACAAGGTCTGGTTTATTGTAGTTCTATTTTGATTTATTGTTACCGATAATCGGTTTGCTGTGTGGTTATTTATTTTGATGCGGTCATTTTTCATTGCACACTGTTGAAAATATCTTAATGGCTCTGTATACTTGGATTCTGCATTCGCTTCGACTTCAAAACAAAGTTTTCTTCGGATCACCAGAAGTAAATGGAAATCTAATAGACTTAATGGAACTTTCCCATAATATATGACAACCTTGGGCACTTTTCCTTTTTGTGTCCTTTCAGAACAGTGGGAACTGGGGATTGACAAAAAGGGGAATGTCTGCTGACAGACAGATCACAAAACCCACCAGTAATCTTCTGATTTAACTTCCAATCTGTTTATAATCACTATACCCCCATTGTAATTCAAGAAAATGAAAGAATGCTGACATATATTGATTTGCAAACTTGCAAACCTTCAAGTGTTTCGACAAGCATTCGCCACTTTGTTTTCTCAAAAGAAGTACAACTTCTGGTGATTAATATAGGTCAATAGTTGATAGATCTTTTATATTTTAAGGTATAAAAATTAGGAAATGATGTGCAATACATATGATTAACAATTCTTGTACCAAATTTTTATTTATTATACATTATTTTACATATTCTACATCGAAATATTATTTTTTTTACAATTGAGCCGAGATTAATTATTGTGCCTCTGCAGGGACGACGCATGGGCAGGCGTGTGAGAGGCGAAGAGACCATCACAGGATTAAGTGGTCTTCCTTTCATGTAGGTCGTCCATATTTAAGCCGTGGACCAATTGGTACTTGGATCTTCTCATTCTGAATGGCCCCTTACACGTGCACATGAGTTACTGAAATATTGTTGCGATCTCAGCGGCTGTGTGAGTCCGTGTTATATGTAAAATGTATTACTGTCCTTTTTCAGAACAACACATAAATATGTATATTTTCCAGCACAACGTTTATAATACCCAGCATAACCGTAATATCAGTTTGCTGATTCATTTGAGAAAACTACCAAAACAGAGAGATACAAGGGTTACTACTTANTATAATACCCAGCATAACCGTAATATCAGTTTGCTGATTCATTTGAGAAAACTACCAAAACAGAGAGATACAAGGGTTACTTTCTTGTGAATGAATATCGTTGAGGGAGCAGTGGTTTGTGTGCTTCAGAAAATATTGTAAAATATTATACTGTAAAATCGGAGTTGTTTTAAGAGTTTTTCTGGCATCCCTTGATCTAAATTCAACAAAATATTAAGCCAATTGAATACTAAAAACTACAGAAAAATAATTAATTGTATGTAGCACGATTCCTGAACCGCACTTCGACATGCTTGCATCAAGCGAATGAACAAATATGTCAATTAAGGAAAAGAAACAGGAAACAAATGTACAGCAGCTGAGCTCATATTTTTACTTGTACACCGGCCTTATTGGTACCAAGATCGTATTCAGTCATCGGACACGAAGACAGCAAACACTTCAGCTTCACCGTGAGTACCTGCAATTAATAAAACAGAACTTTGAGAAATATAAGCCAATACACAAATCTCAGCTGATATTGGATATATATTTTTTATTTTAAGGTAGCAAATACCTCGGCCTTTGAATGGGTACCTGCATTAATAAAAGAAAAGATGAGTTGTACGGAGGTTTAACCTTCCTCTGAAACATACGGTCATATATATATATATATATATATATATATATATATATATATATATATATATATACTACCACGTGGTCTTAAAGTACCAGTATTGACGGGATGTGGCATGATAAATATTTACGTACCTTGTGCGAAAAGTGTGGACGATGTTCCTTGTGCGTACAAAAACATTGGATATTCGGCATAAGTCTCGTATCCACACCATGAATTACTGGCAACAAGGAGCCAGCCATGGTCATCCGGGCAATCATTCCACGTTTTACTTATGTAGAAGGTGCGGGTTTCTGTAGCACTGTAAAATAAGTAAAAATCCGGTACTTCATGTTCCATGACTCGACAAGACAATCTTTATTATGACTGTACCTTTTGTCTTCTTAAATTAAGAAAAGAAGATTTCATGCAGTGGAAGTGTATGACAGTTTCGCATTGCTGTGTTACATCTGTAGTTTTAATGAAAATGAGAGTGACATGACTTTGATATTTATCATTTCATCTTTTCAAATTGAAAAAGAGAAAGATTTACCCGACAATTGCGAAGTGGTAACCATATGCATTAGTATCAGCTAAGAGAATATCGTCATAAGTAGAGAAGAGAAGACGATCTCTGGCAAACCAGGAAAATTTATCCGTGCCGGACGCATTGAAGACGAGTTGGACGACTTCTACCCCATTAGCATCATACAGCGCAACCTTTGCCTGGAAAGATTTAATGAGCTTTTAAATGATCAACACAAATTCGGTTTTACATAGATTATTTTCTCACGAATGTGGGTTTCGGCCTAGGATAGGCATCAGACATGTGTTATATAGCTGCAGCCTAACCCAGGGGCATGACGTTTTTTTCCCAACCACATAATGTGCAACGATATTATAACAGGGGCAGATCTACAGATATATTCCGACAGTCTTCCAAATTATCTTAATTGATCCATCATTCATTTTTACCGACAGATGAAAATTAGACGCCATCAACGAAACTTGAAAAAATCTGACTGTTATCTGGAAGACACAAAAGACGGCCTCCGTCCACACCTGGATAATGTCATCTCATCTTTTATGATTTTTCTTAATGTCAGCAACTCGCTTTCGTTTCCCATGTTAACATATCTTCAATTATTAATGTAACATCAGTAGGGAATAAGTGGAAATATATATTATTCATACAGTGGTGTACATATACTCATAGGATGAATTGCATTTTTCTAGGCCCATGAATCCATTGTTTTGAACATCAGATGAAAACCTGCATTTTCACATAAGTGCAATAGCTTTACATTGAAACGTAGGACAAAGCTATCTTTCTGTCGATTTCTCTCCAGTTGGTATTGTTGAAAGCATTATTTAGTTCAGGAAGTAATGAGCAGTCCATAAAGCCTATTAAATACATTTAACATTTACAATATAATACATACCTGTGTTACACCAAGGGTCTCCCAGGCCCCCAAAGATGACGACTTGTAGTGCTGATATAATATAATACGTACCCGTGTTACACCAAGGGTCTCCCAGACCCCCAGAGATGACGACTTGTAGTGCTGATGCAATGTGGAATTGAGTTTTCGGGCTTCTGCATTGTTTTCGTTCAGTGGCTGGGAAGAGTTCCAGAGATCTAAAATATTCCCTCCAGCTCTTGCTACAGCTTTGAAAATCAATGTCCATTCGTTCCCTGCAAAACAACTTTCTGCGTATGTTGGTTCTAAACACTGGTTTTATGAGTATCATATTCAGATCTTGCTTTACAAGATCCATGCCATCCACCTCAAAAGATGCAATTATCTTCACACGAACTGAGAATAAAATATCCTCACGCTAATAACTCTCCAGAAACCCTCGTGCTATGTCATACGTTTACCTGTGACATAATTACAATTGTCAGGTAATTTCACATCATATGGACGCATTACTTCCACACCAGTTTGGTGCAGGTGCCCTGCATTTGAGCTGTGTCAACAGATGCACAAATTCACTGAATACTGATCGCTATTGAATATCTTGTATCTTAAGCAGAACCTTTAAAAACATGTTGATACACGGATGATACGTATCCTAGTAAATACGTTGAAGTCTATTTATTTTAACACTACTTATACCTGTACATGCCCGTTGTTTTATAATAATGGATGTGCATATCTGTTGTTTAACAATACCATATAAACATTCATATATGTTGCTATATTAAACTAGCTGTTGTTTTAAAATACTATATGCCAGTAGATGTACATACCTGTAGGGGCGTCAGCTAAGACGAGCAAATTACAGTCGACCTCCGTCACCGCGTTCGTCATGACTTCATGAAGATTACTGGCTCCGTATATGGTGCAGTTTTGTGTATTTTTACAATACTGGGCAGTGTCCCCTCTCAGGTCTTGTATTCTTACTGCACATTCCAAGACAGAATTCGTTGTAAAGCTATCTAAACCGTTAACTCCGAGAGGTAAACGGTAAAATGGCATTCGAAGATGGCTATGAATATCGAACTTTGCTGTTACTACGGTCTGTCCGGTCGCAAAACGAACCAGAATACCAAAAACAACACCTAGAAAATGGTAGTTTGCCCAATAGATAATTGCTTGACACACATTTTGTATTTATATTTGACAATTTTAGCAATCTTTTGGACCTCACATTAGTTAATTCGTCTTTGAATTTAAGCTTTAGTTTTAACTTCAGAAGTATCACGGTCATACTCATAGCATAGCCTGTCAGCAGATATACGTTAATTCCGGATTATCAAGTATTTCTAACATATTCAATGTTTGATCTTTAGCGTCTGTTACCAAAAGTAAGTGGTGTACAGTGAGAGACCATCTTACCCCAAAACATAACTGGTCCAAAACGGAGCAATCCGCTGAATACAAAGAGAACTGCTGGGTGACACAGACACTGATATGTAAATACAAATATATATGACGACAGGTGGCGCAATCGTTTATATGACAATTAATTACATTTACTCATTTACGGTGCGCTGATTTCTAAATTATTGATTGTTTAACTCTGTACGCCCCCTTCGTGTAGACGCCGATTGTTTGCAAAACGACAACTGGATATTTCATTGTCAAACAAACTTGTCTAAGCAAATACCAATCATCTGCCTCTGGGACGCCTACAAAAGATCTTACTCGCAGACACAATAAAAGGAAACTGCCTTACTTGTTTTTCTCAAATCTACTGAAATGATTCAAAAATAAATTATATATAGTCTCTTGTTTAGTTACAATCTGCATATCTTTCACTTAAGAGTCAATAAGGCGCTTTGTCGTATTTTTCAAATTCAAATATAGTAACCAGTATTTACTAGAGCGTTTCACTCAAACATTGGAAATTACGGTTCCCGGGTGTCTGTTCCACAACCTAAGATGACATGTCCACGACAGGTGGCGCAATGTGATCCAGACATGTCGTAATAACGTGAACATCGATTTATTTTCGGCTTGTAGTTTTTACACACATCAACACAGTTATCAATAGAATTTGAACTGACAAGTATCTGTAGATATACCCTGTAGAAAACGACTTTCATTTTTTCTGTAAAATATCAAACTTTTCTTCAATTTTATTGTGGAATAAAATATTAAATCAAATTATGCATTCAATCTCACTGACAAACGCACTATAAACATTTTCACAGTTATTAATTTATTGATAGTTATTGATTTATTGATTGATAGTTATTTACTAAAGATATCATAAACCTTGTACCTTGTATATACAAGCAAGGCGATCTTTATCATAGATAAAATGCTGATATCAAAATAAAGTGTATATGAAAGGTGATCACAATACAAATAAATAAATTTTTATACAATCTTACTCATCTAAAAAGAAGTTTAACATGTCTTGGGCATAACCTTACCACGTGGGCAGCTGGTTACTCTTACAGCCACACGATATCAACTGCAGATATTCATATGCATACAAACAAACTGGCAGCTCACCTGTAAATTACATGGCCAATTAACATGCTAATTATGCTGTTAACAATCAAAAGAAACAATCGGGATGTGGTCTGGGCCAGTTAGAAAGTGGAATAGATTGGGATCTGGCCTTTGACATATATTAATATACACGTGTGAATAAGACGTTACATCATTCTTTCCTTTTGTCTTACTTACACATTAATTAAAAATAAAGAGATGTATCATGAAACTCAAACAAGGCAGCACAGCTGCTAAATGTACAGACAAAAAGCGCAAACGAATGATGCACAAAAAGGTTATTTTGTCAATTTGGATGCAATATTAAGTAATGCTTAACAACAAAATCAACACTAAATTTTAATTATGCACAACAGGTAATACGGATATTAGGAATATGTAACTAACATTAGGCTTCAGAAACATTACAGTTCAAGTTCATACACTGCATAAATTTAAAATAATAATAATAACAACAACAATAATAATCAAGCTGTTTTTTCAATTTCAGCTGTATGTGTCAATCCTATAGTAAGCAGCATTGTAAGTTACAAAATAATAAGAAGCAAAGCTCTTGCTTCATAACATTTGTGGTGGCAGTGCACAAAGTAAGTTTTTCGTCAATTTTGATGCAATATTACATAATGATTGATAGCATAATCATCACCATCGTTTAATAAGCTACTATGCATAACATGGACATTAAGAAAATGTAAATACAATTTGTATATACAATTTGTCTTCATATCTGTGGGAGTCCCATAAAGAAAATACCAATAGGTGAAAAATGAAACTGCACATCTTCCAGAAAAGGAAGGCAATCAGACTGTTTTTCCGACTCAAGCTGCATTTCAATCCCGTGAATTTTTTATGTAAGTTTGAGAATCATAAGTAAAATGTTGGTCATTATGGCGGTTATATCAAAAAATGGGATTTTCTTCAATTTTAAAGCAATAATAACTCTTCCTTTGAGATTCAAAATTCCGCAAGAAATACATTCGAAACAACACACGGAAATATATTATATTGCATTTCACCACTAAAACGGCTCTTATTGTAGTAAAACTAAAAACTGTGCTTGTCAATAGGGCTTTCGGTGTCTTTTTTCCCGGTCATCAAGGCATTCGTTGCCAAGGATTTTGGCGCATCACGCGGATTCTCGCGTGCAGTCGAGACCAAAATAACACAGGCGCATGACACAATCCTCAGACGTAAGTTGCGAGTTTTTGTACAGTGTGTCGGATAACGAAAAGCCCAGAACTGCACACGTTGTGAATATGAGCAATTAAGACGATTATATCGTATGAATCTTATTTTATTGCAATAAAGTGTTGTTGTTGTCTGCTTTTCCCGCGGTTTTAAGTAGGTCATCAGAAAACCCCGCTCGATATGCTATGTTAGAGAGGGCTCCGTCAGTTAAAATCACTTAAGAGATTTTAACAAAAAACCGTACGTTTAGGAAAAAAACCCTGGATTAACTTTGAATGCAGGAATGGGGTCGCTGACCATTGGTGAGTACGGGAAAATTGCCGTTTACTCCAGGAAAATCCAATTTTTGGCCAAAACGAAGAGTTATTATGACTTTAATTCAATATTACATAATGCTCAACAGCATAATGCACTGCTGGTAACATAAATATTGGATACATGTTATTAACAAAGCTCTTCCGGCCCATGGAAATTCAAAGCCACACATTGAAATTGCCAATATGTGAAAAATTAACATTTCACAAAACAATCTGAATAACTATCAGAAAAAGACGCCAATTAGACTTGTTTTCCAACTCAAGCTGTATTTTAGTCCTGTGTTTCTTTTCTGTAAGTTTGAGAAGAGTAAGGTTTTCCTCAGAATATCACTGTGGTGGGAGTACCAAAAATAGGTTTTCCCTCATTTTGATGCAATGTTATATAATGCTTATCAGCAAAAACACCACCAAGATAAGATGCCAAGATATATAAAATACACATTTCACAAAACAATTATAACTTCAAGAAACAAATAACTTTCGAACTTAATATTGATTACTCCTGTACGTTTGAAAACAATAGGCTTATCGGTTCCCTTGAACTATGTTTTCTGTATAGCATGTATACTGAAAAAAGTGATAAAACATCTTTACCTTTGGAAAAATGGTCCTATCAAGCTGATTTTCGAACCCGACCTGCATTCTATGTATATCCATCAGTTCTACAAGTTTGAAGACAATAGATCAAACGGTTTACCACTTATTGTGTAGTTAAGCTGATGGTTTACTTAACGCTAGCCTTATTTGGTATGAGGTTCGAATTCGTGGTATTCAGTCATCGGACACGAAGACAGCAAAAACTTCAGCTTCTCCATGGGTACCTACAATTAATAAAAAAGAAGTTTGTAAAATATTAACCAATACACAAGTCCCAGCTGATATTGGATACATATTGCACATCTTTTTAATTTTAAGGTAGCAAACACCTCTGCCTCTCCATGGGTACATGTACCTGCAATTAATAAAACAAGATGAGCGGCGCGCAGGCTTAACCTTCCACTGAAATATGCGGTAATATATACAACATTGGTCAAAAAGGTTGTCCCACCCCCATTTCCATGTACTTTTATTTACAAATCATCACCTTACAGCTGTAAATTGTTAGAAATAGTGCTTTTTATTACGGATACCGTGTCTAACGTGATTCATGGTAAAAGAAATACAAAATAGTGGTGAAAATATACATATTTTATACCATTTAGTAAAATTTATAAGAGGTACCCCCTCAAATCGACTGTTTCACTGTGACTTCTGCAGATGTAAAGAAATGTCTATAAAATTGAAAAGACGCCATCAAATGTCACCAAATTCACACACAATTATCATAAGGGTGTGCTTGTTAAAGGTCACGTGCCTAACAGCGTGTGCGTCTACCGTGTACTGCAATTATCTCCTGTAGATGGCGAGACAAGCCTTCAACACGGGTTGCAATTCTGTTTTGTAGGATATTGTCTCGTTGAGGGGGTACCTCTTATAAATTTTACTAAATGGTATAAAATATGTATATTTTCACCACTATTTTGTATTTCTTTAACCATTAATCATGTTAGACTCTGTATCCGTAATAAAAAGCACTATTTCTAACAGTTCACAGCTGTGAGGTGATCATTTGTAAATAAAAGTACATGGAAATGGGGGAGGGACAACCTTTGTGACCAATGTTGTATAATGCATTGAATTTTATCATATATGTATTGATATACCTGTATGGACAAAAAGGGTGTTTTAGGTTTCAACCAGTTAAAAATTAGCAACTTTAAATTCACTTTTCTTCTTTACATTTTTGGGATTGAATTCACGTTAAATATGTAGCTAATTCAGCCACCACCTAGACAGAATAATAAATAAACACAAGGACTGGGAACTTTATAAACAACACTGTTACTGCGTGGTCATTGGCGCCACGTGACTACCACGTGGTCTCAAAGTAATGATGGGATGTGACATGATAAACACATATTGGCGTACCTTGTGCGAAATGTGTGAACGATGTTCCCTTTGCGTACAAAAACATTGGATATTCGGCATAAGTCTCATACCCACAGCCTGAGTTACTGGTTATAAGGAGCCAACCATGGTCCCACGGGCAATTAACCCACGTTTTACTGATGTAGAAGGTGCGGGTATCTGGAACACTGGAAAATAATGAAACATTCGGCAATATTCCTGTTCCTTGATTTCAGGAGACAATCTATAGCATGACATCAGAAATCTTTAGTATGACTTCAATTAAGAAAGACGGGGTTCATGCAGTGCAATTATACGTCAACTATGCATTGCTGTTAGATCTATAGCTTTGATGAAAAATGATCTTGATATGACTATGATATTTATCATTTCATCTTTTAAAATTGGAAAAGGGAAAGATTTACCCGACAATCCCGAAATGGTAACCATACACATTAGTATCAGCTGAGAGAATATCGTCATAAGTAGAGGAGAGAAGACGATCTCTGGCAAACCAGGAAAATTTATCCGTGCTAGACGCATCAAAGACAAGTTGGACAACTTCTACCCCATTAGTATCATACAGCGCAACCTTTGCCTGGAAATAGTTAATGAGAATTTAACAGATCAATAAAAAGTTGGTTGTACATAGATTATTTTCTCACGAGAGTGGGTTTCGGCCGAGGACAGCCACCAAAAATTCTTGTGCTCTATACCTGCGGCTGAAACCAGAGGCAAAAACCCGAAAAGCGGATTTTTCCGAACGCCATAAGGTGTAACAATATAATGTTACTTTATCTTTATTGATTTTGTTAAATGTCCGCGTCTCCAATTATTGATGTGACACCAGTAGGGAATAAGTGGAAATATATATTATTCATACAATGGTGTACATATACTCAGAGGCTAAATTGTACTTTCTTGGCCCGTGAATCCATTGTTTTGAACATCAGATAAAAACCTGCATTTTCACCATACGTGTAATAGCTTATATTTAAACTAAGACTACAGCTGGTATTGCTGAAAGCATTATTTAGTTCAGGAAGTAATGAGCAGTCCATAAAGCCTATTAAATACATTTAACATTTACAATATAATACGTACTCGTTTTACACCAAGGGTCTCCCAGGCCCCCAGAGCCGACGACTTGTAGTGCTGATGCAATGTGGAATTGAGTTTTCGAGCTTCTGCATTGTTTTCGTTCAGTGGCTGGGAAGAGTTCCAAAGATCTAAAATATTTCCTCCGGCTCTTGCTACGGCTTTGAAAACCAATGTCCATTCGTTCCCTGCAATGAAAACAAACTTTCTGCATATGTTGGTTCTAAACACTGGTTTTATGAGCATCATATTCGGATCCTGCTTTACAAGATCCGTGCCATCCACCTCAAAAGATGCAATTTTCTTCACGCGAACTGAGAATAAAATATCCTCACGTTAATAACTATCAATAAACCCTTGTGTTCTGTCATACGTTTACCTGTGACATAATTATAATTGTCAGGTAATTTCACATCATATGGTTACATTACATCCACACCGGTTTGGTGCAGGTGCCCTGCAATTGACCAAATTCCCCGAATTATGATCGCTATTGAAAATCTTGCATCTTAAGCAGAACCTTTACAAACATGTTGACACACGGATGACAGGATATGTATCCTAGTAAATACGTTGAACTTAATTTATTTTAACAATACATATACATACCTGTTGACTTATAATAATGGATGTGCATATCTGTTGTTTTACAATACCATATAAACATTCAGATCTATTGTTCATACCTGTTGTTTTAAAATACTACATATACATACATGCTATTTTAAAATACTACGCATACATTCCTGTTGTTTCGAAATACTACACATACATATGGTTTTTAATACTACATATACAAATCTGTTGCTTTATAATACTGTATGTCAGAAGGTGTACATACCTGTTGGGGCGTCAGCTAAGATAAGCAAAGTACAGTCGACGTCCGTCACCGCGTTCGTCATGACTTCATGAAGATTACTGGCTCCGTATATGGTGCAGTTTTGTGTGTTTTTACAATACTGGGCAGTGTCCCCTCCCATGTCTTGTATTCTTACTGCACATTCTAAGACAGAATTCGTCGTTAAGTTCTCTAAACCGTTAACGCCGAGAGGTAAACGGTTAACTGGCATTCGAAGATGGCCATAAACATCGAACCTTGCCGTTACTACGGTCTGTCCGGCCGTAAAACGAAGCAAAACACCAAAAACAACGCCTACAAAAATGATAGTTTGTCCAATAGATAATTGCTTGACACACTTTTCTATTTATATGTGACTATTTCAGCAACCGTTTGGATCTCTCATTAGTTTTTAATGATAATTCGTCTTTGAACTTGAGATTAAGTTTTAACTTCAGAAGTATCACGGTCATACTCATAGTATAGCCTGTCGGCAGATGAACGTTAATTTTCCAGATTATCAAGTATTTCTAACATATTCAATGTCTGATCTTTACCATCCGTTACCAAAACTAAGTGGTGTACCGTGAGAGACCATCTTACCCCAAAACATAACTGGTGCAAAACTAAGTGGTGTACCGTGAGAGACCATCTTACCCCAAAACATAACTGGTCCAAAACTAAGTGGTGTACCGTGAGAGACCATCTTACCCCAAAACATAACTGGTTCAAAACGGTGCAATCCGCTGAATACAGACAGAACTCCTAGATAACACACAGACCCCTCCCCCCACTGATATGTAAATATAAATAAATATGTCAACAGGTGGCGCAATCTTTTATACGACAATCAATCATTCACTCATTTACGGTGCGTTAAATTTTACATGTAACTTATTGATCGTTTAACTTTGTACTCTCCCCTTCGTCTAGACACCGTTAATGGATTGTTTGGGAAACGATAATTGGATATTTTAGTGTCAAATATATATATGTATAAACTTGTCTAGACAAATACCTATCACTTGCCGCTGGGACGCCTAGCAAAAGATCTTACTCTTAGACACGATAAAAGGAAATTGTCTTACTTATTTTTCTCAAATCTACTGAAATGATTCGAAAGAGTAAAATATATATAGGTTTTTACAAGCATCAAGGCAGTTATCAATATAATTTGAACTGACAAGTATGTGTAGATGAAGAAAACGACTTTAAATTTTTCTGAAAAATATCAAAATTTTCTTAAAATGTTTGCGGCTTCTCACGACTTTATTATGGAATAAAGTATTAAATCAAATTGATAAGCATTGTGTTATATTGCATCAAAATTGAGGGAAACCCTATTTTGGGCACTGCCACCACAGTGATCACTTGAGGAAAACCATGTCACTTACTCTTCTCAAACTTACAGAAAAGAAACATAGGATTAGAATACAGCTAGAATTGGAAAACAAGTGTAATTGGCGTTTTTCTGATAGTTATCCATTTTTTGTGAAATGTTAAATTTTCACATATTGGCATTTATAATGTGTGGCTTCGAACTTCCATGAACGTGAAGACCTATGTTAATAAAAAAGTGTCCAATATTTATGTTACCAGCAGTGCATAATTATAAATTGGGTGTGAATATGCTATCGAGCATTATATAATACTGAAGAAAATCCTATTTTGGCTACGTCCGCCATAATGACCATTAAAGGAGAAACATTTTACTTATGATTCTCAAAATAACTGGAAAGATTCATTTGATTGACATGCAGTTTTAGTTGGAAACCGGTCTGATTGCATTCACTTTCTGGAAGATATGAATTTTTTTTTTGTGAAATTTTCATTTTTCACATATTGGCATTTTCATTGTGGAACTGAGAACTCCCACAGGTATGAAACCGAATTGTATTTAAGTTTTTTTAATGTCCATGTAACGTAAAGTAGATTATTTAAAAGTTGGTGGTGTTTATGATGTTAAAGGGATAATAACTTCGTATGAGAACTATATTTCACAATAAAAACATTGTGAACAACTCATATAAATATAATATATTCTGTTTTGCCATAAAAACGTTAATCACTTAAGAGATCATAACACACACACACAAAAAAACAAGCTTTTAGAAAAAAAAAAAAAAAAAAAACAGGGACTAACTTTCAATGTAAAAATGGATTCATTAACCATTGGTAAGTATGGGAAAATTGCTGTTTACTCCTAGAAAATTCATTTTTTGACCAGAACGAATAGTTATTAGCCCTTTAAGCATTATGTAATATTGCATCAAAAAATACGAAAAACTTACTTTTTGCACTGCCACCACAAATGTTATGAAACGAAGACTCTTTCTCAATTCTTTGTAACTTACAATAATAATTCTTAGCATTCAGGTCAATCTGGAAAATCAGCTTGATTCTTCTTCTTCTTCTTCTTCTTATTATTATTATTATTATTATTATTTTGAATAAATGCAATGTATGATCTGGAACTCTAATCTTTCTGAAGCCTAATGCTAGTGAAATAATCTTAATATCCGCGTTACCTTTTGTACATTATTAAAATTTGGTGTTAATTTTGTTGTCAAGTATTATGTAATATTGCCTCGAAATTGACGAAATAACATATTTTGTGCACCATTCTTTAGTGCTCTTTGTCTGTATATATGACAGCTTTGCTGAATTGTTTGAGTTTCACGATATATCACTTTATTTTCAATTTAATATATAAGTAATGCAAAAGGAAAGAATGATGTTCACACGTGTATATGAATATATGCCACAGGCCAGATACCAATCTATTCCACTTCCAAAGTGGCTCAGACCACATCCCGATTGGGTCTTTGCATTGTAAACAGCATAACGACCATGTTAATTGGCCATGTAATTTACAGGTGAGCTGCCAATTTGTTTGTATGAATACATACGGTTGATATCGTGTGGCTGTAAGAGTAACCAGGTGCCCACGTGGTAAAGTTATGCACAAGACATGTTAAACTTGGTTTTAGACGAGTTAGATTATATCAATTAATTATCTATTTGTATCGTGATTATCTTTTGTATACACTTTTTTAGATCAGCATTTTATCTATGATTAATATCACTGTCCTTGTACCAAGAGTTCAAGGGTTGTTATATCTTTAGTTTATCAGTAGATTAATAATTGTGAGACTGTTCATAGTGCTTTTGTCGGTGAAATAGGGTTTCCCTCAATTTTGATGCAATATTACACAATGCTTATCAGCAAAAACACCACCTTAAAATGACAATATATGAATTGCACATTTAACAAAATATTATAACTTCAAGAAACATACAAGCTGATTTTTCGAACTTGACCTGTATTTCATTAATATTACTCCTGTACGTTTAAAAAACAATTGGCTTATCGGTTTCTTTAACTATGTTTCCTGTAAACATAGTTAAACATGTATACTTAAAAAAGTGACATCTTTACCTTTGGAAAAATGGTCCTATCAAGCTGATTTTCAAACCTGACCTGCATTCTATGTATATCCATCAGTTCTACAAGTAATAGATCAAACGGTTTTCCACTTATAGTGTTATCTCTAGAAATACACAGTAGTTAAGCTGATAGTTTATTTAACGCTAGCCTCATTTGGTATTAGGATCGACTTCGTGGTATTCAGTCATCGGACACAAAGACGGCAAAAACCTCGGCCTCTCCATGGGTACCTGCAAAAAAAAAAGATGTTTCTGAAATATGAACCAATACACAAATCCCAGATGATATTGGATACATATATTGCACATATTTGTTATTTTTAGGTAGCAAACATCTCGGCGTGTCCATGGGTACCCGCAATTAATAAAATAAGATGAGCGGCACGCAGGTTTAACCTTCCACTGAAACATGCGGTAATATATATATATATACATATATATATATATATATATATATATAGAGAGAGAGAGAGAGAGAGAGAGAGAGAGAGAGAATTTTATCATATATGTATTGATATATACGATCACTAGAAAAAGGTATTTTAAATTTTAACCAGTTCAAAACTGAAACTGAACTTAGTCCTTATAATGGCTCCTGCATGAAATTCTAAACAAAATTTCCGAACAACAAACATTAGCTTCAGTTTATCTGATATATGTTTTTCATATCACTTTAAATTCACTTTTCATTTTTACATTTTTGGAATTGAATTCACGTTAAAAACGTGGCTAATTCAGTCACTGCATAGACAAAATAATGAATAAACCCATAGTCACGCAAACACTCTCTATGATGGACATAAGAACTTTTTATACAACACTGTCACTGCGTGGTCATTGGCGCCACGTGACTACCACGTGGTCTCAATGTATCGATAGGATTTGACATGATCAACACACGTTGGCGTACCTTGTGCGAAATGTGTGAACGATGTTCCCTTTGCGTACAAAAACATTGGATATTCGGCATAAGTCTCATACCCACAGCCTGAGTTACTGGTTATAAGGAGCCAACCATGGTCCCACGGGCAATTAACCCACGTTTTACTGATGTAGAAGGTGCGGGTATCTGGAACACTGGAAAATAATGAAACATTCGGCAATATTCCTGTTTCTGGACTTGGCAATCGTTAGTATGACTTCAGAAATCTTTAGTGTGACTTCAGAAATCTTTAGTATGACTTCAGTTAAGAAAGACAGGGTTCATGCAGTGCAATTATACGTCAATTGTGCATTGCTGTTAGATCTGTAGCTTTGATGAAAAATGATAGTGACATGACCATGATATTTATCGTTTCATCTTTAAAAATTGGAAAAGGGAAAGATTTACCCGACAAGTCCGAAATGGTAACCATACACATTAGTATCAGCTAAGAGAATATCGTCATAAGTAGAGGAGAGGAGGCGATCTCTGGCAAACCATGAAAATTTATCCGTGTCGGACGCATTGAAGACGAGTTGGACGACTTCTACCCCATTATTATCATACAGCGCAACCTTTGCCTGGAAAGATTTAATGAGCATTTAAAAGATCAATAAAAATTCGGTTGTACATACACACACTGGACAAAAGAAGTGTCACCCCCTAACTCAGAGTAATAAAAGTAGGCAGATCTTGGGTATTTATAATGCCTGGTCTACTTATACTGTGACTAATGAGTATAAAACCGCTATACCATTGAATTGTATTGTTGGTCTTGTACATGTACAGCAAATGTTATTCCAGTCTTCCTCCAATATGGCAAGATACAGGCAATTATCTAACGGTTATATGTGGAAGTTATTAACCTGAAGAGGCGGAATATAAGCAATGTCAGAATATCGATACAATTGAATTGTTCAGTTAGAACCGTGCAGAGGGTCTGGTCTCGGTATAGAAACACTGGATCAAGAGACAAATTGCCTCTGATGGGTCGTCCAAGAAAAAATACTGGCCGTGAAGACCGACGACTGATTTTGATGTCCAGGTTGTCAAAGTTCGACACTGCTTGTCAGTTGACAACACAGTGGAACAATTTCACACATAAGAATGTGTCTGTGAAAATTGCTAGGCGTCGGTTACATGCTCAGAGAGTGTACAGCAGGGTAGCAAGACTGAAACCTCTTATATCGTTACAAAACAGGCAACGTAGAGTAAACTAGGGTCAACAGGATCTGGAACTNAGCCCTGAACGCATCAGACAATTATATGAAACCTTGCTTCGTAGACTGGCACCTATTAATAGGTCACGTGGCTATGCCACTTAGTACTAATTTTGGACTTGAAACTGCATATTTTGGTAGAATGTATATTTTGTTCTCATTTTGTGATTTTTTGTGAAATTTGATGTTAATAAAATGATACCAGGAGCATATCATTCCACAGTCATTTATCTCCCCCATAGTATTGGCTCAGTAGGGGTGACACTTCTTTTGTCCAGTGTGTGTAGATTATTTTCTCACGAGAGTGGGTTTCGGCCGAGGATAGCCACCAAAACGCATGTGCTCTATACCTGCGGCTTAAACCAGAGGCAAAAACCGGAATAGTGCATTTTTCCGACCGCCATAAGGTGTAACAATATGATGTTACTTTATCTTCATTGATTTTGTTAAATGTCAGCGTATCCAATAAATGATGTAAAATCAGTAGGGAATAAGTGGAAATATATATTATTCATACAATGGTGTACATATACTCAGAGGCTGAAGTGTACTTTCTGGGCCCGTGAATCCATTGTTTTGAACATCAGATGAAAACTTGTATATTCACCATAAGTGTAATAGCTTATATTTAAATTAAGACAAAGCTATCTTTCTGTCGATTTTGCTCCAGCTGGTATTGTTGAAACCATTATTTAGTTCAGGAAGTAATGAGCACTCCATAAAGCCTATTAAATACATTTAACATTTACAATATAATACATACCCGTGTTACACCAAGGGTCTCCCAGGCCCCAAGAGATGACGACTTGTAGTGCTGATGCAATGTGGAATTGAGTTTTCGTGCTTCTGCATTGTTTTCGTTCAGTGGCTGGGAAGAGTTCCAAAGATCTAAAACATTCCCTCCAGCTCTTGCTACAGCTTTGAAAATCAATGTCCATTCGTTCCCTGCAATGAAAAACAACTTTCTGTGTATGTTGGTTCTAAACACTGGTTTTATGAGTAACATATTCGGATCCTGCTTTACAAGATCCGTGCCATCCACCCCAAAAATTCAATTTTCTTCACACGAACTGAGAATAAAATATCCTCACGTTAATAGTTCTCCAGGATCTCTCGTGTTCTGTCATACATTCACTTCCGACATGAAAGCATCAAATTTTGACATCACATGGTAGAAATTTACCCACGTGCGAAATTAATTGGTCCAAACATATTGACGTAAAGTGATACGTGATACGCACATACGCCGAGCTTAATTTTTTGACTGCATGCAAATATATTTTACAATACCAAAGTGTATACCTGTTAATTTATAATACCACATATACATACCTGTAGGGGCGTCAGCTGAGACGAGTAACTTACAGTCGACATCTGTCACTGCGTTCGTTATGACTTCATGAAGATTACTGGCTACGTATATGGTGCAATTTTGTGCATTCTTACAATACTGGGCAGTGTCCCCGTCCATGTTTTGTATTCTGAACGCACATTCCACGACAGAATTCGTCGTAAAGGTCTCTAAACCGTTAACGCCGAGAGGTAAACGGTTAACTGGCATTCGAAGCTGGTCATGAACATCGAACATTGCTGATTTTACGCTCTGGCCGGCCGTAACCCGAAGCAAAAACCCAAAAACGACGCCTAGAAAAAAATCGTTTGTCCAATATTTTGTTGTTTAACACACATATTTGAAATAAATTCGGTTACTTTGGCAACCAATCTCTTACTATAATTTAATTTAGGAAAACTCGTGTTTGAACTACATCTTGATGCAGATGTTTTTAAATTTTAATACCAGAAATATCGCTACCATAGCACAGCAGATGAAGCTTTGTTTTTCTGATTATCCAGTTTTTAATTCGGAAATACATAATAAATTAGCTAAAGGTGAACATTCTTCTATGAACCTTTTGGGCTTCTTGTATTTCTGACATATTCAATGTTTGCTCGTTTCCAATCGTTACCAAAACTAAGTGGTGTACCGTGAGAGACCATCTTACCCCAAAACATAACTGGTCCAAAACTAAGTGGTGTACCGTGAGAGACCATCTTACCCCAAAACATAACTGGTCCAAAACTAAGTGGTGTACCGTGAGAGACCATCTTACCCCAAAACATAACTGGTCCAAAACTAAGTGGTGTACCGTGAGAGACCATCTTACCCCAAAACATAACTGGTCCAAAACTAAGTGGTGTACCGAGAGAGACCATCTTACCCCAAAACATAACTGGTCCAAAACTAAGTAGTGTACCGTGAGAGGCCATCTTACCCCAAAACATAACTGGTCCAAAACGGCGCAATCCGCTAAAAACAAAGATAACTGGTGGGTGACACAGACACTGATATGTAAATATAAATATATATGACGACAGGTGGCGCATTCCTTAACATGACATTTAATCACGTCCGCTCATTTACGATGTGTTGATATCTAACTTATTGATCGTATTACACCGTACGACCCTCAGTGGACGCCGTAATTGGATTATTTGAAAAACGACAATGGGCTCTTTGGGTGTTAAACAATCGTCTCTGGACTTATGTCCATTGGCGGCGTCTGGGGCACAAAAAGGGAAAACTTATTTCCTCAAAGCTACTGAAATGAGCGACAGGATTTCAAAGTACTTTTTTTCATTTATTTTTGGGGTATTTTATATTTTCATAATTTACACAATACATAATAAAAATAGATGACGAGGGGCTGCGAACATCTTGTAAAATTGCATTAATATTTTTGAGAAATAATCTTGTTCCATGATCAAAGCACTGGACTTATAGTTAAAAAGGAAAATTAAACACGGAAAAGGTTTTTGGAAATTCAATAACCCCCGCTTATATGAAAGTGAGTATGCCGATATGGTAAAGCAGATAATTGATGAAACTATCTTAGAGTATGCAGCAGCGCCCTATAATGGAGATAATATACTGAATATTGACAGGCATTATCTACAGTCTCTAAGTATCAGTTTATTAATATGTCTGTCTATATGAAAGCCTCGCTGCCTTTTAATATGTCTGCGTGTCTTGGTACGTAAATTTCATCAATGTATTATGTAATATAGCCTAGTGTATCGGCAATTGGGTTATCAGTAACAAAGTGTTACAAAAAACGGCTTAATAATTCATCTGTTGAATTGACACGGTCTTTGTATTGATTTTTCAAAAGCAAGTACATGTACAAAAATGTTCATTAGCTTGGTAGTTGAATCATAAATGAAAATTATCAAACAAAAGCCCAAATATTTCCATACCGTCAGGGTCCTGGCTACTTTACCTCCTAGCGGTCAGTGAGTGTCAACGTCTACTCACATCAGCCTGATGAAAGCCTTAGTCCAGGTTGGCCGTAAGCTAACGGTATGAAAGTATTTCGGCTTGTGTTTGGTAATTTTCATTTATGACAAGTACATGTAGTTGCAGTTATCTTCAGGGCTTATTAGTCCGTGTGAAAGTATATTTTACGCATTAAATTATACAAAAAAATCACACTGTATTTCACAATGTATTTCACACTGCCCAGCCTTACGAATGGAACAGGTACCCAAGTTAAATATGTTAACAGACAGAATGACAATACACAGTTAGTTTGCCGTCAGGAAACCAGCAGTACTCACAATGTAGGGAGTGATATTTACGGCAATGTTTGGATAAGAAACGTATTATGCATCAGTAATATTGCTTTTTATTGGGTCTAATCTAGGATCCAATACAGATCAAAATAGTTTTAAATGCAAACTCATCTTCATATATAACGATTATAAGAGAAAGGAAACGGTCAAACAGTCAACAGCTCACGGTCTACTGCACCCGTCGTGGTTACAAATGGGATTACATTGGATTTATTTGTAGGCCCCCTAGTTACAATCTAAATATCTTTCATTACAAACTCAGAAGACCTTGTAATAGACAAATATACTGTAATGTTCAGGAACCAGCTCGTTGTCACAAAATTGGATGAGGGAGTGATATTTGATATGGTGACACTGTATTGTCCGGAAGTGCGCAAATTTTGCGATGAATAAAAATTACAAACAGGCTCGAAATGCGGACACCGTTGTTTAATTTTAGGTTGGATAACGAGTCAATTCTACTTTCCAGATTCGTGGTCAAAATATTTACGTGTAATGAGAAAACTCAACACTAACAACAATAACCAGTTTCTATCATTTAATGTTCACTCGTTGCTTGCTCGGGTACATTCTGTTGGTCTGTGGTATAATCCCACTCTTTAATATCAAACCAGAATTCTTGACCTCAGCCTCTTAATCAGATTGATTAACAAGCCTACTTAACCTCTTTAGAATTGACACAACGTATTATAATAAATTACGGACTACAGACTACAAAGACATAATGTGAAGTTACCGAAATTGCTGATGAATTTTTAAATGTTCCCGACATGTTTACGTATGTATACCCCACCCTTAAGCTCAGAAAAGAGATAATAAATGCAAGAAGGTTCTACTCCTGAGCCAAAACCATTTCGTCTGACTGTACACTTAGAATAATATGTGCAACGAATAAGTACTGATCTTGGCTTTCTTTGTCCCAAATGTACCCATTAAATAATTCCCCAGTGCTGAGTTATTGGGTGCCCCGATTTCAGTGTGCATCGGAAGACTTACTAAGTAAACGATCACTCAGATGGAGGCAGAAGTACATGTAAGCACAGCACCTGTTCCATATTCTGTGGGTTTAATTGGGAGAAATACAGCAAAGATATCTGTTTACTCCGTCTACATATAATTTTGAATGGACACCTTATCTTTACCCCCCCCCACCCCCACCTCAAAGAAAAAATAATAATAAGTGTCAAGATTAACAAGTATCGTACTTAACGCACTTGTAGCTGTGGGGTTCAACCACCTTGGAATCTGACGTTTTTCATGTTAAGTTTTTTGTGTATTTTTAATCATCTTTAAAAATACTGTCAGTCAGTAGAAGTTCCCCGTTCATCAAACGTAGAAAACTTGGTGACACACACAATTTGCGAAACTAAAGTCGAGTACAGACAGTGATCAGTAAGGACACAAATTACAATGAAGTTAAAAGTTTGAAGCGGAATCTTGTATGACGCGCAAGGCAATTTTAATCAAATATGGTTTGCAGTTTTAATTTAAAGCGTGCTTCTAAGACATTACTTGAGTAACTTTGACAACCAACCACAGAATCAGAGGGGACTGTTGATGAGCGATCCTGTTACCTTGACAACAGAACACAGAGTCGTAGGGGACTGTTGATGTGGGAGCCTGTAAACTTAACGACCAAACACAGTCAGAGGGGACAGTTGATGAGGGAACCTGTAACCTTGACAACCAAACACAATCAGAGGGGACTGTTGGTGAGGGAGTCAGTAACCTTGACAACCAAACACAGTCAGAGGGGACTGTTGGTGAGGGAGCCTGTAACCTTGACAACAGAACACAAAGTCGCAGGGGACTTTTGATGAGGGAACCTGTAACCTTGACAACCAAACACAGTCAGAGGGGACTGTTGATGAGGGAGCCAGTAACCTTGACAACCAAAGCGGGGTCTTGAGACACATATCAGTCATAAGGAAGGCAGCATAGATCAAAACTTTATTAGTGTGAACAATAACTACTTTGCCAAACCCCTCAAAACACATATTTACCCTTGTTTAAAAATTTATTGATTTTTGGAGTAAAATTCACACAAATCCAGAACAACTCCTAGAGGAATCCTATCCTAACTGCTGTGGTAAAATTCAATATTCAAATTATTAATAGAACTATATTATTTGAAAAATGTTTCAAAAATAACATCATAAATAACACTGTATAATTCCTCTTTGGAAAAAATAAACTACAAGTGTAATCTTCTTGAGTATTCAAACAGAACATCAAATTTGAACAACGTAAAAAATATGCGAATGATGAAAAATTTCATATCTTCTGAAAGTCAAATTAACTTGAAAGGTTTCAAAGCCTTCCAGATGTATTTACAATAATATCCTCAAAGTCCAGTAGAAAAAGTAGAAAAATCTACCGATAAATGGTGAGCTAATATTAAGAAAGAAAAAAGTAGTATTAGTAGTAGTAGTAGTTGTAGTAGTAAAGGCAAATATCTGGTACAGTACTTATATTTACCTGTACAGCAGTGCTGGCTGCTAGTGTAGTAGTAGTAGTAGTAGTAGTAGTAGTAGTAGTAATAGTTGTAATAGTAGTAGTAGTAGTAATGATAATGATTAATGATAAATGATAAATGCACGCATGTATTTGTGTCGGGACTTTCAAAACTGTCAACAAAAGTCCCTGGATCCCCTGCTGATTGTAGATAATTGGCAATTAATATGTAGTTTTCCACCTTTTACTATATGAGCATATTTTTGCTGTGGAATTAAGTTTGACGTTAGATGTCAGGGGTGTTGCTGTGCGCGAGGCAGATGTCTTTAGCATCGCTCCACTCATTGTCTGCAGTCTTAATATTTTCCTTTATATTTCTCGTCTTCCTTCTTGTCTCTTTCAGTTTTGTTCCCTTGCAGACTCTGTAAGTATAAATGATAACATGGTTACAAACATTTAAATTCATTTAGAATTGTCTTTTTTACTGTTATCGCAGCATTTGTCTTTAATTTATCAGTCATTACCAGTCTTATTTTTAAATCTTTATGTGTGTTAATGATTCTATGGACATTTTTTCTTCCTTCTTAAATTTATTTGCATGTCTATGTATTAGCATACTCATTTTAAATGTGACTGTATTCATTCCTTTTTTTCTGTTTTTTATATATATAATGTATTTTTTTCTTTTGTACTCTTACGAAAAGCAAATACTGCTATATGCAAATTTTTTTCTCTTTTTTTTTCTCCTTTTTTCTCTTGAATAAACCTTGTTTTTTAAAGACCGCGGTATTATTAACACATTTAATGATTCCGATTTTAATTAGTGTTTCAATAAAAAAAAAACGGACATCCGTATTAAGCTTAACAACCTGGGAGACGCCAACATGTTGTCGAATTCCTCTAGATTCTGTGGGAGATCTCTACACATGGTTTCCGGTAACAGAAGCGACAGCAGTCCTGCGAGGATCGATTCAACTCCAAGGATGATAAAAGGCAGAGCAGCAATTGTTTCTTTAAGTAAAAATACTTGAGGTGTCACGGCACTGCCCACTCGAGCAAAGGTAGATGACATTCCCATAGCTATGGTTCTGAAAAATTCAAGTACCTGCTATGTGTTTAACAAAAATTAAACAAACTAAAGATAAATCTTTACTGAAGATCGCACTAGAAAATTCGTCGCTGTAACTCTGAACACTAGCTACCATTCAAAGAAAGGGACATGTGGATATGCTGGTTAAGGTCGCCTTACCTTATTACCGTCGGATAAACCTCGGCCGTCACCACGTAGATGATGGTAAAAGACGCGGAAATGCCCATCTTACCCAGGACTGCTAACGTTAGTATTAACCAGTGTAAATCTGAAGAATTAATATAATACAATAAACCCTCTGAATGAAAATGAGTGCGATTGCTTCTTTAGGAGCATTTTGTCTCCTAAAACCACTCATATGATGTAAGCCGGCTCACTATAAATTAGCCGAGAACATATCCCTTTGCCCTTTTGACTAATTTGACACAAAGGTAAGCGGCCGATATATGAGCTCAATCTTTAAAGGAAAACACATGTGGCACATGTGGTCCACCGCCATCTTAAGGAATCATTCAAACTCTGGTAACAAGACCATAGATGGGATATCTCACCAAGTTCATACCAAGGAGGAATATGCATACCATCTATTCTCTACCAGGGTGGCAGATATTATAGAAAAAAGTTCTAAAACCAGAGAACCGCCTATTTATTTAAAGACATATCTGTGAATATCTTGCGAAAAATCAATCTGTCGCCCTTGTAGAGGATACATCTATGGGCGGCGGTTTATACAAAAATTCAAAACACGATTAGTCGTCATCGTTATCAGATCAGTCGAAATGAAAACACGATTAGTCGTCAAAACGCAACTAGTCATCAAAACGCAACTAGGCATCAAAACGCAACTAGTCATCAAAACGCAACTAGGCATCAAAACGCGATTTGACGCCAGATGGCGCCCATTGTACGAAAATTTAGGCCAAGTCACATGATCCACAGTGATAAAATGGCGGACGTTATTGAAGCAGCATTATCATATTCCTCGAGAATTATCTCTACGCGTACAATCTAATAATGATATTATATATATAATAATATCTCGAACTCGAGATAATTCTCGAGCGAGGAATATGATAATGCTGCTTCAATAACTCCTGATTATATGAATGGAGGGAAAGAAAACGCATGATATAATAACAGATTTATAAATAAAACGTTTCTTTTTATTCGTATAATTATCTGTGTAAATACTAAAAATACTAGAGACGGACTAAACGGGACAAGAGGCAGTCAGATCTGCGTCATTTCTGTCACCTACACCGATTTCATTGTTAATTAATACATGAAGTATTTTTCTTTGTGTAATTTATTAACTTATGTATTTATTTATTGCTGTATCCTATAGGTTGATGTCTCGAGCATATGAAGCAGTGGAAGACAAACATGAAGACTGCCCTGGTGAGAGCCAAAAAGAAAGTACAGCTTCCCAGTGTGATATCATTACATCATCAGACACAAGAGAAAGCACCATGCTGTACCAGCAAAATGCAAACGCCGTCCAGTATCTTACTGGATTTAGTCATTTTGAACACTTCATGTTGTTTTTGCCTTGAACCAGCAGCTCACCGTTTGAATTTCAAATGTTTGTCACCATTTATGTTTTACCATTTATATGCATTTTGACCGTTTCAAGCTATCGATAACAACGGTGTCAGAAATAAAAAGCACATGGATCAACATTGTTTTTCCAGCTCAGTGAAATGAACATTTAGCCAGAACGTGATATTGTTGACGACTATATGCCTGTAAAATTTAAGAAATATGGAGTATTGATTTCATGGGTAAACAAGAGTGACTGGCATAATTTGTCCTTGTCTCGTCTTTCGGTTGCGTTCAAAATATCACCAAACCTAAAAAATAAAATTAAATAAATGAGATTGTTTTTTTTACTGTTCTTTTTAATTTGTATTTCAAATGCAAAATGAAATTGTACATTCATAGCATTAAGTTGTGACCTTCAAACCATGATTTATCATCTCACAGCTTGTATTTCTGTACTAAAATGCAACTACAGGTACATAATAGCTCAAGCTATGACATGACATTGAGACAAGACATAAGAACAAGTAAAAATTAGCAAACTTATTTTCATTTGCACACCTACCTCGATGCTGTTATTCTCCATGATCTTTCTTCATGCCACACTCAACTTTTACTTTGGCCTCTTGTTCTGTTTTCAAGCTCTGACACTTCCTTCTCTGTGACCTACCAACATCAACATCAATGCAAGGTTATGAGGGAGTGAAAAAAACAATGATGCTAACAAAACGATGCTAATATTCTTGGCAAACACCGTTTAGATTGTCTACCTCATCTACACTTAGTTATGTCAACTGTCATTGACATAAAACACGCAGCAGGCCTTGTTTCTCCCTTACAAATTTGCGTTGACACAAGTCGTGTTAGGCCTAAATGTCGGACCTGGTACACGAAATTTGATTACTGAAACGAACGGTCCTTTATCGACTAGGAGTGCCTACAATAAACATATTTTAAACATAAATACCTTCATTATATTCTCGGGATATGGAAATATGCAATGACAATATTATTTTCTTGAAATATAGTAATAAATTAGGCATATAAGTGGCGGAACTAGCCGCCGCTTACACCTGGCTTTTGACAGGTAGCTCACACAGAAACCCATAGAAACCCATAGATTCGAGCGCGAAACCTTTAATGTTAGTGATACAACTGACACATTTATAAGAAAATACACTAACCTTTCTATCAGATCCTGTTTCTTTCCTCTCGTGGAGGCTCCTCTTTCAACTAGTGGAAGTTTTAACTTCGCCACCGTTTGCTTCCCATTCTCTAAAGCCATTTCTACACGGACGCGAAAACGAGGCTAACTTCAATAACCACTATTACCCCAGCGCCCTCTTTAGGACAAACGGCTCCGCGTATAGCCCCATTGTAAAGGCACATTTGTTCAGCCGAGGATTGCCGATTGACGGTCAACCAATCAGCGTTTTCACCAAACTTTGGTGAAAAATTTTGAAACATGGATTTGATTGGCTTATATAAACTAGGTCAAACTATTTTCGTCAGAGGTTACTTGACACGATGGAGATAGGCTACGCTACAGTGAAAAGGTTAGTGTCAAGTTAGCTCTGAAGCTCAGGGTGCTCTCCTGAAGCCTCGCTGGCGATTTTTATCTCAGGTAAAAATCTACCTGAGTGTTATTTTCAAAGAGCAGCTCCCGCAACCCTGAGGGCACTAGGTTTTTATAAAGAGCTAGAGAAACAAAGGAAGGATTTTTCCTGCAAATCGTCAAAGAATTTTGACACGGACTTGACCCAGCTTACCCCTCCAAACTAACAGGGTGACATGGGCAATTTTTACAAACAAATAATATAACTTAGATGTATCAGAGCTCTGTCGTGTTGTACAACTGGTTGTTTTGGGGAGCCATGCATCCACATGTAAGTTGAATGAAATCGTAAGTTACATGTAGTTCAACTCAGAGGCGGATCCAGGAATATTCGAAGGGGGTTCCACGTATGCGAAGCTAGCCTCCTTTTAAGTAAATATACCATTCTGGGTAATAAGTATATTGAAACTCTTTTAATTGCGAGAATATTTCTGACTAAATGATGTTTTTATTATTAATGTAAATTAAGCTGCGATGTGTGGTACATATGCTGTGATTACGCTGTCCTTCAACCCTTGCGTTAGTCCAAAAATCCGCTGGGAATTCTAAAAATCTGTGCGTACAATTTTTAAAGGTCTGGTTACGCCCTTGATACCCACATATTTTACAAGCTCTTGATAAAAAGAAAAACAGGAATTTGAATATATACATACAGAGCTAATGAAACTGTTCTCTCATTAAAATGAAAGATTTTATTACAATGTTGTCTTAAGAATTAATGGGTAATAATGTTTCGGAGACAGGGCAGAGAAAAACACTTGCTGCACTTACTGAATGTGTGTGTAGTAATCGCAATATGAACCATGCTCCCGCACTTGCCCCAGATAAAAAGAGAAGTGCTTGTGTAGTCCATGTTCAGCGTGTTGATACTTTTTACACCTGCAGTGTATGTAAAGTTAGAATGTGTCCTGCCCCATGTTTCTACAGCTATCACTACATGGCAGATTTCCTGTACAATGATCCTGATAGAACCGATTCTCCGAAAAACAGGAAAGGAAAAAGAAATGTCTAAAATTATTTTGCAACACTGTGTGTATGTTTACTCTATGATGTCTAAACTGATTTTGTACTTTTGATTTTGTACAAATGTTGTTCTTTATAAGCATTTGTAAGTGTTTTTGTTTACTTGATAGAACTGATTGAATACTATTTTCATCATCTTTGTGCCATGTGTCTTTATTTGCATGGCTTGTGATACGGTAATATTGTGCATGTAATAAATTAGATGGTTTAACATTTTATGGTGCTTTATTTATTTCTAGAACTTAGTGGGTTTAGTTTAATTTGACTTGAAATATTCTGATATCCGTTAACATTTGCAGCTACATTTATTTGGTGCTAAGTGTTTTATTAGATATTTCATTCACATGGAAACCATGCATTTGATAATATGTTTTTTTACACTGTGCTTTTAAATTAATTTTATAATTCTCACATGATGCTCAGTGGATTTTTTTCATTTTATATGTGCTGATACAGGCATAAATGATTTGATCTCATTTATTATTGTCTTTGTAGTACTAGTTTTTTTTCTGTACAAGACTTGGATGTGTGAATAAATATGCATTTGGACTCTATTTGTGTACTTTGTCTTTCCTAGATCAGAGCATGCCTTTCCTGGCAAGATGACGCGATAAAAGGTGATTGAACACGAGTGTTAGCTAATAAAAGGTGTCAAATTTGTTATCAGAATAGCCCATCTCACCACCTAGACCTACTTCAAGGTGAACTAATTATCAATTGCCAATTACACCTGCCGGCAGCACACTTACACACTTGAAAAACGAAATCGTAACACTGAAGGAAAAACAAGTAGACCTACAGGCCCGAAGCATGCGCGATAACCTTATTTTCACGGGGATTGATGAAACAGACGAGGAAGACACAGAAACCATACTGGTCGATTTTCTGGAAAATAAAATGAAGGTGGAACACATGCCAGCTTTCCATAGAGTACACAGAATGGAGAAAAAGACACCAGGTAAACCACGACCAATTATAGCTAAATTTGCCAGCTCTAAAGTAAGAGACAACATTAAGAGAAGAGCGGTGACACTCAAAGGTATAGAAAACAATAAATATGGGATAAATGAACAATACCCCCATGAAATTAACGAGAAAAGAAAGATGCTCTATCCCTTTTATAAGTCAGCAAAGAGACAACAAAAGAAAGCGGTAATGGTTTATGATAAACTGTATATCAACAACGTGCTATTTGTGCCCGACCCGGAACAACCGGCGAAACGAACCCAGGAAACCCCACGCTCCACACCGGGATCGGTACATGGAACATAGGACAACCATGAAGGTGTAACGTTAGTAAGTGACAGCGTGCAGCGAATAAGAGCGGGGAGTGTTTTGTAGTGTCACTTTAGTTGATTGACACGACCTTATTGTACTTAAGCGAAGAATGTAATGTAGACGGAGAGAATGATGTAAGAGGTTGAACGGAGAGGAATAAACTGTAGATAGCGTAGTTAGAAGCGATAATAAAGAATATGGGAAAACTTGGAATTGTTTAGTTATTACCTCGCGCCACCAAGACAAAGTCAGTAACGTCGTCACATATGGTGGAGGATGCAAAAAGAGGAAGAGACTTTCAACATGAGTAATGTCGAATAGAGAGGGACCAGTCACCAGACAGACATCCAGATACGAACGTATTCTATCCGAAAAGAGGATGGCAACGGGACAAACAAAGGAAATGAAAGGTAAGGAAGAACCTTTTGATTTTTTAGATATTTNAAAATTTCAGAACTTTGGTGTTATTGCATTTACCGATACTATGATCTACAGTCACAAAAACACAGCGGCATGTAAGTTGGGCAGTTTATTCATTTCTTTTCGAAATGTGAAAAAAATAGTTTATTCAAACGGTCGATAGAGAACATAAAACGGACGACGAACGCAAACGATTTTATTTGTTTGGTTTAAGTTCTGTTGCAAAGCTCAATCATGTGTTTTAGCATTCAAAATGTGCGTTTATTAGAACCATTCGTAGAACAGCGTTCTACGTCGAAGTCAACGTTATTACACATTGTTTTAATCGAACAATTTAGTCAATAAATTTCAATCAAAGATGGGCAAATTGATAATGTACCGTTATGGCAAGGGAACAATGGAAGGTGGGAACAATGTTTATTGTGAAATGTGTGTTCAGTTCCTCTGTAATATGTATTCACTTAATAAAAATGTAAGATAACTATGCCTCCTTCAGTGGGTTTTATGACGACGCATTTGCGTGTGGTTCCCCAAATATAACGAGACCTTGCCATGGCCTAACTATGTATCTTATCGTTTTTTTTTGTTAGGGGAGGCAGAAAGTAATAATGACGTTGGCAGTTTGGCGGATATAGAGCCAATGCAGTCATATTTTAAAGAAACTTGGCTTTGGACCAGTGTCACATTAGGGTAGGGTATTAGTTGGCAATACCGTATATCTATTTGCATTTAAAAAAGGTTTCTTAGACCCTAAATTAAATTAACCATACACGAATTCATACCAAACGTTGGATGTATATGGGTAATAGAGCAGTCTGAAACACAGTGCTTTGCCTTCATGTATTTTCACATGGACAATTGGACTTGCTCAAAGTTAATTTTTGCCGATTACGAGAGACTTTGAATTGACTTAACTCCTTAATTTTATCTTGTTAATTCCCCAGTGCAACAGGCACGACTTCACTTAATGTCATACTGCCAGGTGGCACCTCGTCATGGGCAGTCAATGCGATTGCAGTTCATCCAGAAACCGGTCTGGGAGTGGCAAAGACAGAGGTGATCTAAACATTGCTTTTCTTCACCAAATAATGTGATTGAAATATTAATAGTATTTATATCACAGGAAAATGAAGATAGAATTAATAAATTTTGCGAGCAGGGCAATTTTCTCGCTAGCATATAGTAGCGGAGGTGCAACCGAATGGGTTTAAGATTACGAAATGCATTAATGTGGTTTGAGCTTTACGTGTAGCTCATATCAGCAAAATATATTTGATACCCACACAGTATGAAATATGTAGCGTATATTACTATTTTGAACAATACATTGACTCGTGCCAAATGTGCAAATGCGTATATGCATATGTTGTGTCAAGATCATATGATATGTTTATCAAATACACACTAAAGGATATGCATTACTTCATAAATGAAAGAATGATAATTGGTTTATTGTAGCTGGGGGCATTCCGTAGGTTCCTGGTAGCAGTGTACATGCCAGATTCGGTCGTGCTTGGAGAGAAGTTGATCCTTCGAGTGGCAATTTGGAACGATATGGGCATTGACTTGGACGTAAGACAACGTGTTTAGTTTCATTAATCACGTATATATCACGTGAAAATAAAAGTAAAAAATCTTAACTATACACCTTATTACTGGTTTAAATCAAGTGTGCCCTGTGCTAAATTTCGATTTTAACGACCAGTAATGATGTTAGAGATATCAAGAAAACATATGAATAAATAAAGGAAAAAGTGAAAGGTGAAGCAGTGCACTGAGGTTAAAAATGTTATCAATTGAAATATTGAGAGATGTAAGCATATCTGTTAATTCCTCGCAAACCGAAATTCAAATTACCATTCTTTTTAAGGTTAACGTTATATTGGAAAAGTCAGACGGGTGCAAGAGCATAGTATTAGGCACGGATGGAAAGCCAACAACTGTATCTGAAGCACAAACGCAGAAAGACAGTGTACGTGAAGCTGTATCGTATATATCGTCGTAGTCCAAGATTTGGTTCTTAAACCCCCTTTCAATATGTACCTGCTATACAACATTGGTCAAAAAGGTTGTCCCACCCCCAGTATCATGTGCTTTTCTTTATAAATGATCACCTCACAGGTGAAATTTGTTATAAGTAGTGATTTTCATTCCAGATACCATTACTAACATGATTAATGGAACAGAAAATACAAACTAGCGGTAAAAATATCAATATTTAATAGCATTTATTCACATTAAATACATGTACCCCATTAAATCCGACGTTTCACTGTGATTTTGACAGAGGCAAAGAAATGTCCATTAAATTGAAAAGACACCACCAAATGTCACCAAATTTACACACATTTAGCATTAGGGTGTGTTCGTAAAAGGTCACGTGTCTAATAGCGTGTGTGTCTACCGCATACTGTAATTATCTCCTGTAGGCGGCGCGGCCTGCCTTCAACAAGGATAACAATTCTGTTTTGTGGGATATTGTCCCATTCTTCCTAAAGAGATTGGGGGAGTCGGTTCAGATTATTAGGAGATTGGTTCTCCTTCGCATTGCATACTTTATTTCATGCCGCAGATGCTTAGAATGATTAATATCAGGGGTCAAAGATTGTTGGCCCATCCTCTGAACATTGGGTTTCTGCAACAATCACTCAGCAGACGAGAACTGTGTGCAAGTGCATTTCCACGATGACGCCTGCAGTATCCTTGATGTCACCTTTTACAAATGGAGTGAGGTACTTGTTGAGAATGTTTCAGTGAATTGCCTCAACAATGTTCTTTTTCGGAAAGAACAATTTACTGAAACCATGGGCTGGAATGCCACCAAATTTACACACAACGTGGACTGACCTGACACCTCAGGCGACAATATCCTGCACACACCTTCCAAAAGCATTCTGCAACTTGTTTAGGGGCCCTAATTTGACCATCGAAGGCATACGAGAAATACCTTGATTTTTCAGCAAAACCAACTTTTTCCTAATGATGGTTAACCAAGTTCTGGTAGTTCTGTGGTCACTGAACCTAACATTACCAACTGATATCTTATTCCGTCTGCAAGAGGGGACTTTAGGGGTGGTTCAAGGTTTTAAGGAAACATGGGACAATATCCCACAAAACAGAATTGTTATCCGTGTTGAAGGCAGCAGCGCCGTCCACATGAGATAATTAGAATACGCGGTAAACACATACGCCAAAAACACGTGACCTTTAACGAGCACACCCTACTGTAAATTTGGTGACATTTGGTGGTGTCTTTTCAATTTAATGGGCATTTCTTTACCTCTGTGGAAATGAAAATTGTGCATCGGATTTGAGGGGGTACATGTGATAAATGTGAATAAATGGTATTAAATATAGATATCTTCACCGCTAGTTTGTGTTTTCTGCACCACTTATCATGTTAGTTATGGTATCTGAAATGAAATTCATCATTCATGGCAATTAACTCCTGTGATGTGATCATTTATAAAGAAAAGCACATGAAACTGGGGGTGGGACAACCTTTTTGACCAATGTTGTATAGCCTTCTCTATTATGTATGAGATGTACGTGTTTTATATTCACCGATCCCTGAATACTTTTTCACAAAGGTCTCCAAAAACATATAAATTAGGAGAATTCGGTACGTCCTTTTTTTATTAAAGTGTGTATCATTTTTTTACTTACATTTACGAGGTGAACTTGAAATGTACTGCTTCATAAATGGGAAATATATTTATATAATTATAGGTGAAAGACGGAAAGGGTGTCTTCGTGTTTTTTCCTATTATTCCAACTGCTCTGGGCAAATTTGACATCATTATAAAAGCGAACTCGGAGGCTGGTATTGATGGCTTGAAGAAGCAGTTGCTTGTCGAGGTATAGTTGGGTACGGTCTTTGATGATATCGATGGCCAATGATTCAGAGCTGTACAATGCACAGTGCATTTCATTATTATATACCTTCTTTATCACTTATGTCATCTACACATTGCTTTTATAACAAAATATTGATGAAATGCACAAAACATTGGTAAGCGGAACATATATTGTCTCATCAATTTTGACTTCAGTCGACAGCTTTGTTGCACCTTAAGCTTTTCTTGTATTTTCACACCTTCTTTCTGATGTCCCCTCATTAGCTTTTGTATTTTGTTTAAACAAGGCCGAGGGCGTCCGCCAAGAATACACTCAAGCTGAGGTGATCGACCTGACTAGCACGTCAACATATAGTAAAACGTTCCAAATTGATTTACCGTCCACCTCCGTGCAGGGTTCCTCCTACATCACTGCTACTGTCACAGGTGTGTAATTTAAAAGACAAAAAGGATGCAATTTGCATAGAATGTAAAGTGTTATTTTTGTGGCGTTCTGGAAAATATTTGAATTTGCTGGGATGAAAATATAAAGCGGGGATGTGTTATTCCTTATGATTATAATTATCAATGGGTGATAAAAGTAACGTGCATTTTGAGTAGAAAATAGGACCTAAAATTTACATGCAACTCTTGCTAAACAAAACAATTAAGAAAATTCGCCTACCGGCCATGCGATCAATATTTCTGCTCTTATGTTTGCATTGATATTTTTTCAGATGATGTAATGGGACCCTCTATAAACAACATCGACGGCTTGTTGAATATACCGCTTGGTAATGCAGAACAAAACTTGATGCACATTGCTACTCCAGTTTTCTTATTAAACTATCTTGCTGAAACGGACCAGTTCGACAGAGAGGTCAGGGATAAAGTCATTGACCACTTAAAAAAAGGTACTGCACCCAAAACCAAGCCTATGCGTTATAGTTGTTTGTGTTTCATAAGTAAATTAAAACCTTTGCCCAACTGATAAATTTAGAAGTCACTTGTCAGAAGATAAATCCCCTTTCGCATTTACTAAAAAAGCTGATGGTTTTCAAATATCAGAGTACATATATTTCAAATGGCTTGTCTTTAACAAATGGTGAATTAAAAAAATGCTGTCTGGCTTTACTTGAATTATATCATTGTTGTGATTGAAAGAAATGAAGTTAAACGGCAATGATTTCATATGCTCTCACTTAAATTAGTGCCTTTTTTGTGTTTGTTGTTACTTATAATATTGCTCGTTTAAAAACAGACATGTTGAAATGATCGGCTCTCCAGTTTGTACTACAATACACATGCAGAGAGAAATCAGCACTCGACACTTCTCAACATATCATTTGACAGAAACAGAACTTATATATGAAAAGTTATGTGTAAAGCACACAATTCTTTCTGTGAAATTTAAGTAAAGTTAAACACTGCTGAGCCGGCTGTACATGTAAATTAGAGTGCTTACGGGTCTACTGAGGTATACATTATATTAACCAACACTAAAATTCAATGTAACCAGGGTAACTCGTTATACAGAGAGTATTGTTGGGTTCTCTACTTCTATGGTTAAACGAAACTGGGAAACCCAAAATAACAAACTTTATTGAATTTTTCTACAGGATACCAAAATGTACTTGTCTACCAGCACGCGGACGGCTCGTTCAGTTCATTTGGAAAAAGTGACCCTTCCGGAAGCATGTGGTAAGTCATTTGTGTGTTTCTCCGTGGTCGTGTCGTTTTATCAAACTTAGACCCATGGAATTACTAAAGGGGGCCAGAGAGCAAGCACAAAGTTAGTAAAATTTGCCTCGCTTCACTCGAAAATGTCCATATAAAGTAGAGCGTGGTAGTTTTTTTTATAAATGTAATATGCAGGGCACATGGAGAAAATGTTTGTTTGATTATGTCACGTCTCGATTGTCACATTATTTTAAGTGGTGGAGGTGAGGGAACGGACGAACAATGGGTACGTTCTAAGTCATAGTGGGTGGGCGGTACACGTGTCCGCTATGTCCCACAACAGGTATGCCCCTTCCCCTGCATAATACAGTATTATTCATCATTCACGTTCTGTTGTAATTATGGTTGCCTGTGTATCTAAGCTTGTTTGCACCTGCATGTGTACATGTTTACATATCTTGCAAAACCGTGGTTTGGACAGTATTTTGCAGTGAATAGTCGACATCAGCAGTAGCTTTGTAACAACAAGAGTACGGATGGGGATAATTGGTAAAAGTGAAACTTATAATGATATGTAACAAGATTTTGTAAGTTTTCCTCATGCTTTAATGTGATAAAAGTAGTGAGAGGATTTTTAACATGACCATTTCAGGGCTACTGCATTCGTAACAAAGTCCTTGTTACAGGCAGGTGACCATATCGAGATCGATGATGAGGTTATCACTAAGGCCATCAACTGGATAATTGGCCGACAGAACGCAGATGGCTCTTTTCCTGAGCCTGGGAGTTTGGTCCATAAGGCAATGCAGGTAGTCAATTCTGCAAATATTAAAATAAACAGAAGTAAAGAATCCATTTCATGTAAAAGTCAAGATGGACAACGGTTTTTGAATTAATTGTTTTGGGCCTTTGTAGACTTGGTGCAAAAGGGGCGCTAAAGTGTATTTTGCCACAGATTAATTGACCATGGTTCACTATCTCAAATCCGTTGCCCTCTTTGAAATAAACATAGAATAGACCAATAACATCGAATGGGTTTTTGAATATTTTAAGTTTTTTTTTCGTTCTTATTCCATAATTTCAATTTGATATTTTCTTTTAAATCAATATTTTAATAAGGTGAATATATCTTTTAAAATTCTGGTGATGTTTTTGAGCACGTATTGTCCAAGTTATATTCAAGTTATATGCCATACCTGTACGCTGTTGTTGCAGGCTGGTCCAGCGTCAGATGTATCCCTGACTGCCTATGTGGCTGTTACTTTACTGGAACATAAAGATTTGGTAAGTACTATATCATGTATTGAAAAACATATTCTTTTAGTATATCAAATGTAATGTTTTATCTTCTGGATATTATCTGATAAATCTTGGTAATTTACATATTTTCTACATGTTTTGTAAAGATTTCCACTAGTAATATTCTTTCAAATAAAAATGCAGACTTAACTGAAATGGAAAAATATTGTAGGGAATATTCACAAGATATTAACATTAGGAAGACACCAGTTTTTTAGACAGAAAAAAATTATGGAATGATACGAAACTTAAACAAACTTAATCTATAGGAACGAACTTGATCTATGGGCAACTTTAACCGAAAAAAAAACATTTTACCAACTAATGCGTTTCTCGCCATTTCAGTCTACCAAACATAATATACGGAACGCCATAGAGAATGCCGTCCATTACTTGGAGAACCGTACTGCGTCCGTATCCAACCCTTACAGTTTGGCTATTTCATCTTATGCTCTGCAAAAAGCCATAAGTTACGAAGCAGCTGTGGCTTTTGATCGTCTCAAAACTCTGATACCGAATTTACTCAGAGGTAAGTGTGCCTTATTATTTTTTATAACTGTCAAAATACAATCATCAAGTCAAAATCAGCATGAAATGAAATTTTCCGCTTTGAATTCATGAGTTTTGAGGGTTTCTGATTTACCTATCAGCATCCGAGGACCGTGCAAAGACAATTTTCGACAGCGTAAGATATTGAAACGTGTAAACGACACCTAAACCAACCAATAATACAAATGGTTTATTTAGTGCTATAGCCAGACCAAGCCATTGAATTAAATACAATGTGAGGGTAAATACTGCACACGTACAGCTGTACAGATGGCTATTCAAATGGGTAGCACATGCCCGACTAATAACGCATTAAAGTAAATCTATCCATGCCTTCATAATATTAATCGATGAACCAGTCAGTCTTCTTCAGGTAACGTAACTACACATAATTAATAATTTGTTACGTTTTTCCCCATTTTAATAAGAGAGTCTTTCTGTTTTTTTTTCGCTTTCAATGTATTACTGTCCGTATTACTGCTGTTCATCAATGTTTTGGGCAAATTTTAAAGTTAAACATGAACACTAAGTTTTTACGAACTTTATAAAGTTAAATAAAAAAATAGCCATTAAACTTTCGAGAGGCAATCTGTCACGTCGAGGTCTTCTTGACATGGGGAAAGAACTTCAGCTAGAGAGCAGCTTTCCCCGCCTGCACTGATACTTCTTTGTGTCTCAATTCCGGAACCAACTTCTTTGCCACAGACTCAGATTCCTGGTTCAGAATTGCAAATACAGCTGTCCACTTACTGAAATAATCACTCACCACCATAACAGATCGATTGATTACATTTGTTACATGAAAGGGGCCTTTAATGCCTATCCCAATCCTCTCCATTACTGCACTGCTTCTTTGTAGGATTCCTTGCAGCACCACATGCATCACATTGCCGTACCCAACGAATGATTTGTGTGTCCATGCCTGACCAGTGACATCCCTCCTTAAGAGCCAAGACTGTACAGTATGCTCCAAAGTGTCCTCCTGTTCTCAACAAAAAGTGCCGACCGTATAAATAGTGACGAAACAACTTGGTGAATGTCACAACAGATAAGAGTTCTTTGCTAGTAACACAATATTTTCTTTCTGACTTGCTAAGAGTTCTACTAGAATATGCGGTAACTCTTTCTTCTCCATCCTGAATTTAAGAGAGCAGCTCCAATGCAGGTATTGCTGGCATCTGTGTCCAACACACAGGCGTATAGGTCAGCAACCGTTTTAACTGAAAGAACGCATCTTCACAGGAAGATGCCCAACAAAATGCTTGTACCTTTTCAGTCAATTTATTCAAACAGCTTACTGCCTCGTAAAAATTTCCAATGGACCTTCGGTAGTAGGAACACAATCCTATAAAACTTCTAAGTTCATGCACATCTTTTGGAACTGGCCAAGACAACACGGTTTCCACTTTCCTAGGACCTATTTCAACTCCACTTATTGAAATGAAAATACATCTTGGTATCTGGAAAGCAAACCTGCTACTTGTTAACACTGTCCCTCATCCAGATGCTCCACACTCTCTAAGTATACGTCAAGGGGGAAAATGTAACATCATTAGAAGCATTAAAACACTGAGCTACGTTTTCAACAGACTGAATCTGGAATTGCTTGAAAACTGCAGCATGTGTCCTTTTATAGATGACATGTGGTTCAGACTCGACATCCATTATTCTCAAAGGTATTTCTCATTATTGGGAGTCACTAAAGATTCCCCCAGCAACACATCATGCTTACTTTGAAATTGTGCCAAGGGCTGCACCATACCCCATAAAGGAGACTTTCTTTTTGATAAAAGTGTAGCAGAAATGATCACTTCATGTCCGCGAGGGGAATGGTGACCGTTTTTGCAACTGAGGCTCTGCAACAGCATAACTCATCTTCCTCTTCCCTAGCTACAGTATCTTTACCATTCGTTGTCAAAGTACCCATTGAAACATATAACACAGCATCATTTGCACGAAAGAAATCTATCTCCAGTATCGCATCAACTGAAATATCAGCGACAGCCATTCGTGTAAGGATACTTTGATTCTTTAAACTGACTGGAAAAACTTCTCTCTCATGTAAAGTCAACTTGGTGCCATCTGCTTGGTAAAGGTTTTTACCATCAACTCTAAACTCAGGTTTCTTAGCTTCCAGTATTTAATCAAACAGCTTGGAATTGAGAATGTAACATTAGAGGTAGAATCCACAAAAAAGTAACTGGAACATCGTGGATGGAGCCGGAACTTTGCCCTGTGAGATTCATAATGATTGGGTCTGGATTTCTGCTCAGCATCCAAAAAACCACCCACTAATCCGGTTACTAGCATTTCCCGCATGCTTGGGTTTTGAATTTGGACAATCACGTATGAGATGCCTTTTTTTCCTACAACCATAGCACTTGGACCTTTTCTTCTGTGCCATTTCATTTTTTTATTTGGAAGATGGTTGATTGGAGATCAACTAATTGCCCACAAATGTCCTAATACTTATCTGGATGTTCATCAAGACTTTGGGGATATCTTGACCCCCTGTCGTGTGAATCAGTTGACTGTATTACCTCAATTTCTAGGGCATAGTTTACAGCATTATCCAAAGTCTTTGGTTACATTACACGGATCTTCATGCAAATGCTACTGTCATGCAATGTCTCAATGAATTGATTACGAGCCATCATACAGGTATCAACAACATCCTGACCCATGTTTCCATATGATCTGTAAGAAAGCCTTTTGTATTGGCTGTGCTAGTTCTGGTAGACTCTCTCTTGGCGTACATGCTCGCGTAATTCTGCCTATGAAGTTCTGCCTTTTTTCCTGGATGAAAGCACTAACTGAGGGCAGCTACTAAAAAGTGTAATTCTGTCTTGATGAGGCTGGTAGATCAAAAAGAACCACGTAATTGCGCTGCAAGAAACACCGCCTTCTGGGAATTGTTCCATCCATTCAATCTTGCAACCATATCAAAATGAACCTGATAATCCAACCACGATGTGACACCTTCATACTGATCAGATAAAACATCAGGCTTAACTTGCATCGAATCCACTCTTGGAACACCATAATCCAGCTTGGTATCAATCTGCTGTGGAAAATCTCTCTGCCCATGAACCATAACACCAGGAGTGTAACCGACAGGCTTATTTATGACCGGTGGCCTCTGCTGGAAAGGCATTTGACAAGGATAGAATTGCTCCTGAGGAATGGTGCAAATGGTTTATTCAGTGCTATACCAAGACCTAGCCATTGAGTCTATTTTAATGTGAGAGTAAATACTTCATATGTACAGCTGAACAAATGGGTAGCACATGACCGACTTAGGGCGCATTCCCATAGATTTTAGATCGATCTATCCCCGTGGGGAGTCTCGATCACTAGATTACTGTTAGATAATCGGGCTTAAATGTCCGTCCCGCCTGTAAGGGGGTAATTAACTTCCGTGCGCGGTCGGCTGACTGCAATTTAGCGTGAACACCTAGGGAGTTAGGTCGATCTAGTAAGATCGATCTAAATCTCTGGAAATGCCCTCTTATAACGCAATTAAGCAAGTAAATCTGTTCAAGCATTCATAATATTAATCCCTGAATCAGTCAGTCTTCGTCAGGGAATATAACTACACATTATGATTAATGATTTGTTACAGTATGCTACGTTTGTACTTCACAAGGTGCTTCCGAGCCAGAGGGTGGGTATCGCAACACATATGAGATGCAGGCCAGTGCTATCAATGTGGAGATTATTTCTTACGCTCTCCTTACGTACGCTGAGAGGTCGGACATGCAAGGAGGAATTCCTCTGATGAAATGGCTGATTTCCCAGCGTAATACCTGCGGAGGGTTCTCTTCAACTGCGGTACGTAAGTTACCTAATTTATCCAACTGAAAATACGCGGACAGCTCGCTTTGACAAAGACAATTTAACCGATTTTTTACCTTTGATCATACAGGGGTCTCTTCTCAGTAAAGGTAGGTATTTTTATTGTCCAACGGCAGGCGCATGGGGATCCATCTTCAAGTATAATAAATCAACAGTTGTTCCAGTGTGGGACATCCGAGTATCGGTCCATAGTCATGACTAGTTGTGCAGTTCGGGATGAGGGCTTTCCGTAACAATATTTAGATATCCATTTTTTTATATTTCATCTAATTTACTGTTTCTTATTGTCTTGCAGGCCACGGTGGTGGCTCTACAGGCGCTGTCTGTGTTTACTGTAGATATCTACACGGGCTCTAGGCCGGACATGCAGGTCACCATTGACGCCGAGGGAAGTTCCAATCAAGTGACCCTTAGGGGGGATAATACCATCGTCCTACAGGTGTGAATAGCATTATTTAACAAAGGTCTTTATGTCTGGTTTCATTTTCATAGTCCCCTAAGTCTTTTTTGCTTTTACATAACATTTAAATAGATATATTATGAATTTTTTAAAGTTATATTTCAGATACAAACATGATGTCTTTGGTAGTTTTACTATTGCGCATTGATCTCTCTCTCTCTCTCTCTCTCTCTCTCTCTCTCTCTCTCTCTCAAACACACACACACACACACACACACTGAGTGTGTGTATCATAGTTTTTAATCCGCACCAGTTTTACTTTTAAAGCTCCCAGATGCTTCCAAGCAAGTGACAGTTTCGGCAACTGGCAGTGGAAGTGCGCTTTTCCAGGTAAGACACCCGGGCGGGATATATGAATACAAATATGACAACAAGACAATACATTAGAAAATAATATAGGCAGTATTTTTGTAAATGAGTAGTTCATAATACATTCTTTTTCATCATAAAATATCCAACGATACCCCAGTTTATCTTGTAGGTGTCCGTGTCATACAGCACAAAAACAGTGGAGCAGGACCCATCGTTTGCTGTCGAAGCGTCTCAGGTGGAGCATGAATTGGGGAACTTGGTGACGGTCCAGATCTGCTCAAAGTACGCAACCCACAGAAAAGGAAAAAAAACAATCCTGTGTCCATGATGCACGATAATTAAAATACCCATAGTGTCTAGAAGAGAAACCCACAGAAGGGCTATATTGTTCATTAAGCGTGTGCAACAGCATTTTATTGATTTTATAATATTGGGAGGACAAATGAGGGAAAATAGCTATGCAAACTGTGTTAAGATACCAAGTGGGATTACTTTTATTTTTAATTCATTTCAGTGTTGTTCCATGCTTTGTTAAGAACGTACTTTGTGACTGTTGTAAGCAGGCTTTGATTTAAGCAGTATGTATAGCTTAGCCAAAGATCCCTCTGCTTTTTGTGAAACAAGCCCAATGAGATTGAAATTAACCCGACTAGCAATGACGCTGTTGCTCAGCTTATCAAAAACCACTGACGATTGTGTTTTAAACTCACTTAACGTATTCAGTGTATATTTTTATTCAGGTGGTTGGAGAACAGCCCAGCAAGCGGCATGGCGGTGCTAGAGATCGGAATACCTAGTGGATTTGAGGCTGATCTGGAGAGCATTTCATATCTTTCGCCACTGAGGAAGACGGAGAAAGCGTACAGGAAGATAGTGCTTTATTTTGATGAGGTACGAATTCCATCAGGACAATAATGACTCCCCAAGAATAAACCTGTAAATTATTTCTTGATACACATGACACCGTAGTAAGGATTGGTAGAGAGAAATTAGCCTCCTGTTTTTGGCATTTTTAGTCATCACTTTAAGATCTTAAAAAAAAACGGTGTATAAATTTAGATCGTGATTTTGAGAGCTTTTTAGGTATGAAGTGCAGTCTTAACTGGTAAATAAAGGTTAAGTCAAACTTATTAGAAATATTATTTTTGCAATGCTATCTTATTTAAAGATCTAACGCTTGCTGTGGGCCTTTAATAATATATTACTTTTCAATTATGTCTTCCAGATCAGCGCTACAAAAACCTGCATTACATTTAATGTGCAGCGTGTCACACTGGTAGCTGAATCCAAACAACTAGCTGTTAGGCTCTATGATTACTTCTCCCCAGGTATTTCTTCTGTCACTATCATTGCCTAAGATCTTATTGTACCACCAGCGTAGGCGGTTTTAGTCCCGACCAGTCTCGTCCGCCGTACCCGCCCCCATGTCACCGTTACCGCTTCTCCTCCTAGACTACAAGAGCCTGCACACCAATCTCTTGTTACTCATTAGTTATATCATCTTTATTTAGTTCAAAATTTTTAATTGCATACTAAATGTATACTCACATCTATTCTTTTAAATGAAATTCTTTACACCCCATTTCCATAGATTAGATCGACCTACTTGAGATCGACCTAACTCCCTGGGGGTTTACGCTAAATACAATGTAGCTGTCAGCCGGGCGGACACGAAAGTTAATTACCCCCTTACAGCTTGTAGTAGGCGGGACGGACATTTAAGTCGGATTATCTGAAAGTAATCTAGTGAGACTCCCCGCGGGGATAGATCGATCTAAAATCTATGGGAATAGAGCCTTAGATACATTAGATTCTAACATGCTTACAACGTTAAGACTTAAAAGGAAACAAAATTAAATTTTCTCTATTCATTTGATCGTTTATAGAAAAGCAAGTGACCGCTTTCTTTGGGTTATATATTTTGCAAATCACTACGGTCTGTGATGTCTGTCGGGAAAGGTGCTCACTCTGCCGGAAGGTAAGAACAACTCGACCATTGATTTTTATCCTTGCTGATAGTAACTTTATTTTTTCTCAGTTCTTGAATATNTAGATATCTACACGGGCTCTAGGCCGGACATGCAGGTCACCATTGACGCCGATGGAAGTTCCAATCAAGTGACCCTTAGGGGGGATAATACCATCGTCCTACAGGTGTGAATAGCATTATTTAACAAAGGTCTTTATGTCTGGTTTCATTTTTATAGTCCCTTTAGTCTTTTTTGCTTTTACATAACATTTAAATAGATATATTATGAATTTTTTAAAGTTATATTTCAGATACAAACATGATGCCTTTGGTAGTTTTACTATTGCGCATTGATCTCTCTCTCTCTCTCTCTCAAACACACACACACACACACACACACACACAGAGTGTGTGTATCATAGTTTTTAATCCGCACCAGTTTTACTTTTAAAGCTCCCAGATGCTACCAAGCAAGTGACAGTTTCTGCAACTGGCAGTGGAAGTGCGCTTTTTCAGGTAAAACACCCGGACGGGATATTTGAATACCAATAAGACAACAAGACAATACATTAGAAAATAATATAGGCAGTATTTTTGTAAATGAGTAGTTCATAATACATTCTTTTTCATCATAAAATATCCAACGATACCCCAGTTTATCTTGTAGGTGTCCGTGTCATACAGCACAAAAACAGTTAAGCAGGAACCATCGTTTGCTGTCGAAGCGTCTCAGGTGGAACATGAATTGGGGAACTTGGTGACGGTCCAGATCTGCTCAAAGTACGCAACCCACAGAAAAGGAAAAAAACAATCCTGTGTCCATGATACACGATAATTAAAATACCCATATTGTCTAGAAGAGAAACCCACAGAAGGGCTATATTGTTCATTAAGCGTGTGCAACAGCATTTTATTAATTTTATGATATTGGGAGGACAAATGAGGGAAAATAGCTATAGCAAACTGTGTTAAGATACCAAGTGGGATTTCTTTTATTTTTAATTCATTCCAGTGTTGCTCCATGCTTTGTTAAGAACGTACATGCACTTTGTGACTGTTGTAACGAACAGCTCAGTCCATTTATAAGTGCACTTTTTGCGGACCAATAAGTGTAAAAAGCCCTTAGACGAAAAAGTTGACTGTGCACAGCAGGCTATGATTTAAGCAGTCTGTATAGCTTAGCCAAAGATCCTTCTGCTTTTTGTGAAACAAGCCCAATGAAATTGAAATTAACCCGACTAGCAATGACGCTGCTGCTCAGCTTATCAAAAACCACTGACGATTGTGTTTTAAACTCACCTAACGTATTCAGTGTATATTTTTATTCAGGTGGTTGGAGAACAGCCCAGCAAGCGGCATGGCGGTGCTAGAGATCGGAATACCTAGTGGATTTGAGGCTGATCTGGAGAGCATTTCATATCTTTCATCACTGAGGAAGACGGAGAAAGCGTACAGGAAGATAGTGCTTTATTTTGATGAGGTACGAATTCCATCAGGACAATAATGACTCCCCAAGAATAAACCTGTAAATTATTTCTTGATACACATGACACCGTAGTAGGGATTGGTAACGGGAAATTAGCCTCCTGTTTTTTTGCATTTTTAGTCATCACTTTAAGATCTTTAAAAAAACGGTTTTTAAATTTAGATCGTGATTTTGAGAGCTTTTTAGGTATGAAGTGCAGTCTAAACTGGTAAATAAAGGTTAGGTCAAACTTATTAGAAATATTATTTTGGCAATGCTATCTTATTTAAAGATCTAACGCTTGCTGTGGGCCTTTAATAATATATTATTTTTTAATTATGTCTTCCAGATCAGCGCTACAAAAACCTGCATTACATTTAATGTGCAGCGTGTCACACTGGTAGCTGAATCCAAACAACTAGCTGTTAGGCTCTATGATTACTTCTCCCCAGGTATTTCTTCTGTCACTATCATTGCCTAAGATCTTATTGTACCACTAGCGTAGGCGGTTTTAGTCCCGACCAGTCTCGTCCGCCGTATTCGCCGCCATGTCACCGTTACCGCTTCTCCTCCTAGACTACAAGAGCCTGCACACCAATCTCTTGTTACTCATTAGTTATATCATCTTTATTTAGTTCAAAATTTTTAATTGCATACTAAATGCATCTATTCTTTTAAATGAAATTCTTTAGATATATTAGATTCTAACATGCTTACAACGTTAAGACTTAAAAGGAAACAAAATTAAATTTTCTCTATTCATTTGATCGTTTACAGAAAAGCAAGTGACCGCTTTCTTTGGGTTATATATTTTGCAAATCACTACGGTCTGTGATGTCTGTCGGGAAAGGTGCTCACTCTGCTGGAAGGTAAGAACAGTTCGACCATTGATTTTTTATCCTTGCTGATAGTAGCTTAATTTTTTTTCAGTTCTTGAATTGGTGTAAGGTTTCATACTCAGTGTGACAGTGGTGCTTGTGAAGATAAATGTTATGACACTTAATAGTAAACCATCTGGAATGTTGCTGTAGGTGATGTCTCGAGAGTCGGACGCACATAATTTTTATTCTATTTATTTTATTTGTTTAGTCTTATTCATATTTAAATAAATATGAAATAGTATTTTTGGGTTAATTTTTTTCGTGTAGCACTGAAACGTACTTGCACTGTGGTTTATTAATAAATAAGTTGTTATTATTCATTATTAACTATGTTATTATTATGATCATCAAACACACACGCGCGCGCGTTTATAAACATGTTTTATTACATTTCAAATCACTTTGTGAATGGGCAAGGACACACTCCACCATGTTGCCTGACTTTTGTGACAGGTTATTAAACTGGTGGCTTAATATCTCATTCCAGGACTGATATGCTGGGAAAGCAATACGAAGAGGCTTGAAACAATAGTAATTAATCAATTGAAGAATTGCCATTATCCAATATTCAAAATGTTTCTTATTCGGACATACCAAACGGATCATGTATTTACAGAGATTTGGACTCACATAAAGAAAGTTAGAAAATTGCACATAATTAAAGAGGAAACAGGACAGTTTTATCAAAATGTTGGATCTGCTTTCATGAGTAATAAACGCATTTGCAATTCCAGTGGTGAGTTATTTATTAATTTTACTTTGATGTGTTATATGCAAGGGAGAAGGTTTCTGGTAACTTCATTTTTCATTTTTTCCAATCCATCCATGCGTAATTTATGTATCATAAGCCCATTCAACATTATTATTTGTTCAGTCACTATAGCAATAACAATTTGGTGAGGTTTTTGAAACAACAGACGCGAAGCAAGAAAAAAATGCACACAAATAAAAGTAAACATCACAGCGAAAATTCCGAAAATGACGTAAGTGTAATGGAACTTAGATAAGAAAAAAAATTAGATCTACCTAAAGTTGACAATGCTTCAGTTTCCCTACTAAGTTTAATTTACAGGCTTCATCCGTTAAGGGCACACCCATGCCATCTTCCATTTGGCCTCTTCACCTCCAGTCTAACCGCAGTAGAGAGCCCGACACACATAGCACACTGGGGTAGTTGTGTTTTACTGCTGCTGAGTTACAATGCTACCAAATGTGCTAGATGAGAAAAAAGTTTCACTTCAAAATTAACCAACGCATTTTAAAGCAATCTGTCCGCTGAAAGAGATGTGACTATTCTCTTCCTCATCTATTATATAATTACATGTAAATCCTTCAGATAAAACAACATTGCTACATCAATATCATGAATACCATTGCTAAAGAAAACAACCTTAAATGAACTCATCATAGTGATACGTTTATTTTTTGTTCTACGTCGCAGCAACGTAAAAGCTTCAAAAGGAAAATGTTTACAACTGACGTACGCAGAGCTAGGGTCCAGTGTCATAGATACCTAGGGATTTGACTGTAAGCTATATTAACTAGATAATGTGGGGGAATTGCTATGATACGCGATGGGGACCATAACCAGATTGAGCTTTGTTTTAAGTTGTTTTTTTTTATCTCTGATCTTCACTATTTGTCTTCATGCTTGTGAAGAGGTCGACGAAGGTCATTGAATCAGATCTATTGAGTTGATGACTTATTGACAGGACGTGAAACAATAACTAATGAAGTTTGATCCCTACCTGATATAGTGAGACTTCCATGGTTCATTTCGACTGGATATATTCATAAAATGCGTGACATAATGACAGGGCATGCACGATCACACGTGTTACCTGATGCTTGCTATACGAAACGGCCACGCACATATTGATTTAATTAGAATTTCACTAATATTTTTTTTCTGTTTTAATCAATTGCACCTATAGAAGAGCAATGTGTCAAAATAATCATTAAACCTTAAGCTGAGTTTTGAATCATATCTCAAACGCCAGTTTCTTTGAAAGCAACCAAATATGCAATGGCGGTGTTTTGTTATCGAATCTATTTTTTAAAATGTTAATTTCATTCTCTGACGCAAACAGTGGAAATATCAATGTTGGTCGAGCTGTATCGACACAGCATACCGCTCATTGTGGGAAGGACCAATAGAACATTGGATTCCAAACACAGAAGGGCCGAAATGTTACAATTTTTAAAACAAAAATGGGCAAAATCATCTGAAATTTAGTACTTTTAGTAGCAAGTTTTGAAAAAAGACATTGTCCCCCCTCCCTGGTCCGGATCACATCATTCCCAAGCCTGTAACGCATTATAAATTCAGACAAAAGTAAGCTATTGAATTTCACTTCGTTTTATTATAGGGAAATAGTAGTTATTAAGGAAATTAGGTTCCATTTACATAATTTTGGCCGAAAATATTATGCACAATAAGATATAAAATTATTATTTGTCTTATTCGTTCATCTTTACTGGGCATCTTCATTAAATGCGTGACATAATAACCGGCCATGCACGATCACAGGTGAAATCTGATGCTTGCTATAGGAAACGGCCGCGCGTGCACTACCTGTATAGATTTTCACCGACAAGTTTTTCTGTTTCAATCGATACTTTTAGATAGCCATGCGTGAAGCACATCACTTATGCAGTTATTATGAAGTTTATTTTCAAGATACTTGTGTGTGTGCGTGTGTGTGTGCGTGTGTGTGTGCGTGCATGCATGCATGTGTGCATGTGTGTGTGCGTGACCTGTGCAATGTCATATATCCATGAAATAATGGGGTTTGTGAAGTAGAGCTACTCTTTATAACTATGTAGAGAAGCAAGTGCTGGGATATGCAATGGCTACCCAACGGCAACACTTCGGGAGCTCTTGTCGTCAGTGTTTCTTTTAATGTTATTTAAAAAGGTCGACGAAGGTCATTGGATCAGATCTGTTGAGTGGATGACTTATTGACAGGACATGAAACAATAGTACATGAAGCTTGATTCTTGCCTGATATTGTGAGACTTCCACGGTTCATCTTTACTGGAAAATATTTGTGTAAATAAAAACTGATAGAAAATGCGTGACACTATGACAGGGCATGCACGATATCACATCTTGCCTAATCCTTGATTTACGAAACGACCAAGCATTTTTTGCTTCAATCAGAATTTCACTGATTACTAGTTTTGTTTTACTTTAAACAGTAATTGTATCAAAATAAATAATTTATTAAAACTGTACATATTAAAAAAAACATTAGTTCCCGAGAAAGCCACCACAGATATGCATTTGCAGTGGTTTACTTTGCCTCGTTTTTATTTTAAGATATCGGCAACATTTCGGGGGCTCTGATCTTTTCTTTGTTCTTTTAATGTTATTTAAAAAGGTCAACGAAGGTCATTGGATCAGATCTGTTGAGTGGATGACTTATTGACAGGACATGAAACAATAGTACATGAAGCTTGATTCTTGCCTGATATTGTGAGACTTTCACGGTTCATCTTTACTGGATTTATCAGCTCTTTGGAAAATATTTTGCGTAAATAAAAACTGATGGAAAATGCGTGACACTATGACAGGGCATGCACGATCACACATGTTGCCTAATCCTTGCTTTACGAAACGACCACGCATGTTTTGCTTCCATCAGAATTTCACCGATTACTTGTTTTGTTTTACTTTATTAAGATTTAACAGTAATTGTATCAAAATAAGTAATTTATAAAAACTGAGCATATTAAAAAGAACGTTAGTTCCCGAGAAAGCAATTAGATATGCATTGGCCGTCGTTTCTTTTGCCTCGTATTTATTTAAAATATTGTTATTTTTACATGCTTTCATATAATAAGTTACGACATCCTTGTTGGTACAGCTGTACATGTATTAATAATGTAAAAATCCACTGAAATTAGTTCTCTAAGTAATAAAATTTTAAAAAAGACCTGACCCAGACAGTGCCATAGATAACCAGTGAATGGGATTTCTGAGAGTGAGCTACATTTATTATATAATGTGGAGA